>RJWH01004503.1:0-104905 GCA_004363575.1 Solenodon paradoxus | reverse complement strand
AGCATGTGACCACATGATTTGGGGAGAGGTGTCTGTCTATTGCCCTACAGTCTGAATTATAGGTATGTAATAAAGAGTCTGGGTGATCTCTGTCCCTGTTTCCTGAGAGGTAGTGTCTAAATGGTTGTTTAAAGCGTTTGAAGTCTCTTTGTTATGGCAAGTGCCTTGGACCACCTTGATAGTTTAGAATGAGGTGACTCGGGATGTGGATCCAAAAGTTTAATCGAGTCATCAGAATGTTGGAACTTTGAACTAGTAAATATCAGCCCAACCTCTAGGAAGAAGACTGAGGCTGGAAACTGAGTTTGACTATATGACCAATGATTCAATTAACCAATGTAATGAAACCAATATAATCTCTGGAGACTGGCTGGCAGTATTACTGAGTGCTGCCTCACATTGATGTGCTGGGAGGGTGACCACCCCTAACACTGATGAAGGCTTCATGTCTGAGACCCTTCCAGACTTTGCATGATAGGTGTCTCTCAGATTAGTTCTGATCGGTATCTCTTTACTACTGTAGAACTATAATCATAAGAATGACACACTCCTGAGATCTCTTAGTAGTTCTAGAAAATTATTGAACCTGAGGGAGTAATAGAGAGCCTAGAATTTGTAGGCAACTGATCAGAACTCAGAGTAGCCTGGAAACCCCAAACTTGCAGCTCCTGTCTGAGGTGACAGCAGTTTTACAGAAGAAAGTGCTCGTCATCTGCGATGTCTGGCCCAACTCTGAAAAGGAGGAAAAGAAATATTCAGAAGCAACCAGTTGTATGGAAAAGGATGGTAGGTCAAGAAGAAATTCCAAGAAGTTTCCAGGAACATTCCTGTCACAGATCTGGGACTTGCTTACACACATGTCTATAGTCCCCTCTCTCTGCTCCCTACTTCCCTCCTGGGTCTCAATTTTTAATTCTGAAGAAGCCACCGGATTCTTCAGAGAGGCCCACTCATGGTCTGGTTAGTAGGCTTCAATGTGAGCAGAGAGTTGGTCCAGAAGGTTGGTTCTGGAGCAGACTGCAGAGTTCAAGTCCTGTTCTCACCTTTTACCAGTGGCGAGGAAAGTTATGTAAGCCCTCTGCCTTTGACCTCTCTGTAGGATGAAGATAATAACAGTCCCACCTTATAACTGAGTTAATATAAGGCACTTAAACTTGCATAGAACATACGAAAGACTCTACCAAATATTTATTTTAATTAAAAAATTGTTTTGACTGATTTCTAAGCTGTCACCAGTTCTAAACCACACCCCAATTTCCTAAGAGGTTTTTTGTGGAAAAAACCATTTATTTACAAAGCCACCTTCGAATGTAAGCTGCACCTGATTTTTGGGGACATTGAAATGGGAAAAAATATGTAAGACTTTGAATCGAATAAATAGGGTATTTTGCTTTTGCCATGCTGCTTGTACAGATTCTAACTCCATTTTCCAGTTGACTCCATCAATAATGCTTCTCCACTGAGCTCGACTGTTGGAGAAAGCCTAATGTAAAGTGTATGGGCTCTGCAGCTAGGCAGATCTGCGTTCTAGTCTGGCCTTTGGTCTTCCTTCAGCTGCATAATGTTGTCAAGATGCTTGGTGTCTCAGTTTTCTCATCAACACAATGGAGTCACTGATGCTTGCAGCATCACCCCAAGGCATCGACATGTTCCATCTTCATCACTTGACCCATGGTAAGTGCTTGGCGAATGGTGAATGGTGACTGGATCACTACCTATGCTGGCAGGGATTTTGAACAGGTGAGCTGCCTGCCATAGTGTGTGGAGTTGGAGGAAGGAGGAGGTCTTGCAGGGGAGTGACAGACCCTTGGTGGTGGCATGGGACAGTATGTTCTTGGAGTCCTTGAACCTGAAAGGAGTCAGGTTGTGGGGAAACATAAAGTCGACTTCAAGTGAAAACAGCAGCCTGAAAACCAGGGGAGGTTGCTAAGATATTGGAGCAAGGAGGGAAGAGGCCTGGTGTCTCTAGAAGATGCTTCCACAGAGCACCTTGGAGGGTAAGGATCAGCCACTCACTCAGGGTTTGTCACAAAAATGGTGAAATCCATTGCCATTCCCCACAATGGGCTTTGTTATTTATGTCACATTGTCGTTTGTTTATTGAGTAGGTATTTGACAGAAGTGTACTCAGCAGAGCACATCAGCGGGGATGGTGTTTTACCAGCAAATAAATTAGAATCATGGAGTTAGCTAAGGCATAACTAAGTACATTGCATAAATATGCCATGCAGCCATTAGGAATTCATTCATGTAGAGGGATCTCTATCAAAACTTTAAATGCAATGCTCTT
The DNA here is from genome assembly GCA_004363575.1 of Solenodon paradoxus. NCBI lineage: Eukaryota > Metazoa > Chordata > Mammalia > Eulipotyphla > Solenodontidae > Solenodon > Solenodon paradoxus. The sequence continues at coordinate 102,615 of RJWH01004503.1, read as the reverse complement.
TTTATATCAGGCCTGCACTTTAATTACAGGCAGCAGTAAGATGAGTGCGTCCTGCTGGAGTGGACGCAGGCCCTCCGCCGCCCGGTTCATAGCTCTTTGGAAAGCCCTGCATCTCAGCGCACATGCAGCCCGGCCTGGCCTTGGCTGGCTGGCTGACCTCTGCTGTCCCTTCCTCCTCTGCCCTGCTTCTTCCTCCTGTTGGAATGGTGCCTGGGCAGGAGCAGGCTGGCAGGCACACCAGACAGGGGACGAGAGTGGATAAGGCTTTGGGGCTCAGCCAAGGCACGCGAGGGGAATGAGGTGCTGGAATCAGTGGACCCCCCTGCTGAGAGGCTGAGACAAAGTGTCCAAAGTGCTCCTGATGGACACTTCAGTCTCCCAGCCCCTGCTGAGGTGGCTTTCTTTCTGAGCCCACAGTTGAAAGGACAGTCGCCTCCTCCCACTGCCCTTTGCCCATTTCTTTTTTCCCTTGTGGGGAAGAAAGGAGGAAAAAGAGCTGAAGAAAGCGAAGAAAGAGACTCTCAGGGTGCCCATTCCTCAGCTATCAATCATTGGTGGGGAGGAGGTGAGTGAGGGAGAAGCCAGGGGGGTAGAGGGAGGTCTCAGGCTGCTTGTGGAAGAGCTGAAACGCTCTCATTGCCATTCAAATATCATTCACACGATGGGAAAGAGCCTTCTTACAAGCTTTCTTATAAATAATTTGCGCCCTGAATGCAACATCATGTGCTGTGTGCCTCTTTGCTGTCTCTCTCACCCTCACTTGTACCATACACACCTCAAATTGTGCATCTGGTTACTGGCAACTTTAGGAGCCTAGGATTGTATTTATTACTATTATTTTTATTTTTGTTTTGACCACTTTAAAATGATTTGTGTCAGGTTCCCATGCTAGGCCAGGGATGTCAGAAAGCCCTGCAGTAAATGTGTATCTCTGTCCTAGGTCTGCAAAGAACTTGTCTTAAAAGGTTCCAGGATGGATGATTCAACTTGCCTCTCTTGACTGGATATTCTTAGCATTCATTCCCACCCCCCCACTTTTTCATTTCCAGATAATGTAAGAGAATCTGAAATTTCCCAGGAAAAGACTCCAATGCCAATCATTTTCTGTTACTCACCCTTTCTTTTGCATGTAGGAAACAGAAAGAAAAGCAAAATGTCTTTCAGTCCTTACCTGGATTTGCCTGGAAACCAGGGCTTGCTGAGTGAGGGAAGGCAGAGAATTGGGGCAAAGAGATCTGGGTCTTGATGTTTCCAAACTTATTCATGATCACATCTTTTCCATCATAGTGGAGTTCTTTTCTCAGTGGAATGACTCTACCCATTTTATTTCTGACATTGAATGTGGTCAATATATTCTTTGTTAGATGTCAATTATAGGAACACAAGCTTAAATGTCACATGATCTGATATTTAAGCGATCTTTAGGATCACTGAGTGGATCACTGTTTTAGAATGATGTTTGACATCAGTAATCATGTTCAAATGGGAGAGAAAACTGAATATGGCGAGAAATGTCTTACCTCAGAACATATGCAGAGTTAGAGGTGGAAAAGGGATGAAATCCAACAGAGCAGACAGATGCCCAGTGGACAGCTATATACTGGACAAGTATGGATGCTGATGATCTCGCCATCCCCCATTATTTTAATTCGTCAGTCAGTGGTGCTATGTGGCAGGCCCTAGGGATACAGAAAACTGTCACTGGTGGGTGTCAGGAGACGTGTGCTCAGAGGAAATATGACAGGCGCAAATGTGTCATTTCCAGAAGAGAAAAACGAAAAAGATGGCGATTTTTATCTTTTCTATTTTGGGGTGGAAAAACCAAGGATTGAATTCCCTTTTTCAGACATGCTGTGGCAGGTAATATGAATGGTGGGCTTCCTGCTAGGACCCAGTGACTCCCAGTTAGCCGGGTGTGTCAACGAAGAGGAAAGTGTTAGCGATGCACTGTGGCCTCCATGTCAGCCTCACACTCCCAGTGACTCTGGCTTCTCTGAGGCTCCTCTGAGTGTCATGGCTGGAGGGAGTAGGGAACGGTCAGCCTGACCCAGGAGACACTTACTGAGAAGAGAAGGGGAGCGAGCGTGCACTCACAGGTGGCTGCGTGCTCACGGTGTCATGTGGCAGATACTCTAAATAAAGGTGCCACATCAAGGGACTGAGAGGGGACTGAAACCCAGTTTGTGCAGTTTGCCAAGACTTGTAACCTGACATGGAGTGCGAGTGACCTAAGGGCTTGGGGAAGTGATGCGCTTTTCAATTTTCATTTAAGTCTCATTCTGGCAGGTGGCTATCCCACCATACTGACCAAGTGGTGGAGGATGGAAGATAGAAGGCAGGCAGTGGTGGGTGTCTGGCCGAAGAGGAGATTTCTGAGTGAGATTTCGAGTGAACAGTTTGTGTGCTCATGGCTCTTTGGCGCTGCCTAAGCTGCACCCACCCCCCACCTCCCTCCGGCCCCCTGAAACCTCTCTAGTTTCACACTCTGGGCCTCAAGAAAGAGGGATTCAGGACATTTCAACAGGAATCCCACAGGGCGTGTGCGTGTGTGAGTGTGCGCGTGTGCGCGTGTGCGTGTGTGTGTGTGTGTGTGTGTGTGTGTGTGGAGTAGCAGCTGCTGCCTTGGGAGGAAAAGTTGACTCTCAGTTCAAATTCCTGCCTGGGGTCCCGAGGAGTTTCATTTTGGTGGAGGCGCTGGCTGTGCTGCCACTGACATTTACAAATTGCCATGGATCCAATTCTAGTGTCAGCCATTGAGCTCTGGAGGGGTTTCTCTTGCCGCTAGATTGATCTGGTGACCTCAGAGAGCACAGTGACAGGAGAGTGAGCAGTGAGGCGAGACCTGGACAGAAGCGGCTGAGGCCGGCCTTGCTGAGGGGGCTGGCTGTGGGCTGTGTGCACGGCTCGGTGGAGGGGCGTGAGCTAGGAGCCCAGCTGAAATCCTTCACAACTCGCAGGCATGAAATCTCTTAAATCATCATTGAAAAGTCATTAGAAATCTGGCAGAAGAGCAGACTGCAGATTGCCAAGAGACGACACAAAACCCCATTTTCTCTCCACAATACCTGTAATGAACTGGAAGGGCTAGGGTGGGGCTGAAAAACAGATTTCCTGCCATGACGAAAGCCCCCTTTTAGCCTGCTTTGCCACAGTTTTACAGTGTGTTAGAATTTACATTCACTTGTTTGTTAACCATTCTTGAGTGCAATGACATGTTTTTTATCCGTCTGACCTCCACCTTTGCCATATGGTACCACAAATGGTGGAGCTGAAGTCTGACGGTGGGAGGGCTGGGCGGGAGGTGGGGGTGGGGGTGGGGCATCGGTGGGGGAGCCGCATGTTCAGTCCAGGCCTCAATGGGACTCACTCCCTGACTCTAGGGAGGCCATTCCCACAAATTCATTTAAAAGGCAAAAACGCCCTTCTGTGAACCTGTGTGCTTTCCTGTTGCTCCATCTTGTCACGATTTATACTGATTTTCTGGTTTTCACTGGAAAAGTTAAAGAAATGTGTGGCTCACTTGCAGCAGCTATTAGACCTGTAATTAGACCATTTTACAGGAGCACAGGCCTTAGTGTGTGAGTTCTCTGAAGATGGGACCACCACGACTTTGGGGTTCAGGATAATGCCTACCAATCCCTGGAGCTTCGTACATAAAATGTATAAACTTCCAGTTTAATAAGTCATGCAGTCCTATGTACAGCATGGTGACTGCATTTAATATGGTTTAGCATATTTGAAAGTGGCTAAGAGAATCAATCAAAAAAGTTCTCACTATTGGCATGCCTTGGTGGAGTAGTGGTTAAGTCAGTTGCCTCCGAAGGAGCATAGGCTACATACTCCTGGGTTAGAGTCCTTGGTGGGGAGGCAGAGAGCACCCTCTGTCAACAACTAAATAGAACTAAAATAAAATGCTGCTTCCTCCTCTCTCTTCCTTCCTGATCGCCTTCATTCCTGCCTGCACTTTTCCTTTAGAAATTAAAGTTCTCATTATAGAAGAAAATTGTAACTGTGGTGCTAGATGTTAACTGGACTTATTGTTACATAAAGTATTATTGTTGTACATATACCAAACTATTATGTCGCATGCCTGAAATGAATATAATGCTATATGTCAATTATATTGCTGAAAAGAAAAAAAAAAATCCAAGTATTTTCAAGATGAGTGTCAACTCTGCCTGTTTTGAGGAGGTAAAAGAACTCAGGAGAGTAGATTCTCACAGGCTAACTCTGATTTATTGTCCTGCTGCAGGACAAATTCAGATATGGAAAATAAAATATTTCCTGGAGTGTGTGCTTCTGGGGAGCGAAGAGAGAGAATAATTGTTTGACTACCTGGGCCGGTGACGGAAGGTTTAGATGAGCTTGAGTCTTCACTGATTCGTCAGTATAGGCCACAAGGACAAGTTGCGGGTAACTCTGGCCAATGCCATGTGGCTGTCCTGCGAAAGGCACCCCCAGCAGAGCCTTAAAGCCACAGACGATCATATGCTTTCCTCTCCTCCTCTGTTCCCTACCCACATGGCAGCTCAAACTGTCACTGGCAGTTTTGTCCTTGAGGATATTTACGATCCTGACCTGGCTTATCTGCAGGGCAATGCCACCACCTAGTTTATTAGGGGATGAAGGTTTAGATACACTGCCCTTCAGAGATTGCTCCTAGTCTTATGACTGTGTGTTTCTGTCATTCATTCATCAGCAAGTGCAGATAGAGTAGTGGCTATGCAGTGGGCACCGCTGAACAACGACGATTAGAGTAGTTAAGGAGCCCTGACTTAGCATTCAGGTGATATACCCTGGCTGCCTATGGTTTGATCAGAGGATGAGACACTCTTTTTTTCTAGAGCATAAACTATTTTGTGTCAACGTGTGCCTCTTTCCTTTTGTTATCAAGTCATTCACTCAACAAGTATGTACCATATCCTGACTGTCCACGAGGCCTAGTGACTTCTGCAGCATCTGGCTCTGTGTGGCGGGCCCACAAGTGTCAGATAAGACACACATTATCTCTTGCCCTCTGACAGTTTTAATGAGAAAGTCCCTACATAGACAGCAGGGCTCAGGGTCCATCATGAGCTCATTCGTTGTTCCCGAAATCAGTTACAAAATTCTTGTTCCATCTTTTCCCACCATGTTCCCTCGCTCTGGCTTGACTGAAGTGAGCACAGCTCTGGTGGCTTCCAATTTGGAATTTAACTTCTTATGTGGAACTTTCATTAGCTCCCAGCAGGAGCATTGCCTGCAGCAATTTTTTTTTTCTTTCAGTGCTTGGCTCTGCAAACCTCTTTTTCCCTTAATTGATCAATTTTCCTGTTCAGAAATAGACATAATCAGATATATTGCTCAGTAGCCTCTCTGAGAAAGCATTAGCTCCGTCTACTTAGACAGGCATTAGGTTCCACATCCCCGAGGGTTGCTTTTCTTTTTCAAGAAAAATTAAATGACTAAGTAAGAGGGTGTTAAAACAAAGTTGTATTACTGCTTGGCATTTAATTGAGAAACTTGCTAATGTGTCCTTTGAACTCTTGGTTTCCCCTTTCCCTGAGGAATTGCTGAGACTTTGCTTTAATGGAAGCATAAAAATCTCAATTTGACTCCCAGTGGCATTACTTAGGCTTTAAGAATGCAAATTGTTGTTTTTACTGCATTCATTGGTCTAGTAATTCTGACAGCCACCACGTCTAACTGTTCAAAGTCCTCATTTGAAGGACTTTTTAAGCTCTTGGGACCTCCATCGGGGGTTGGTCTGTAATGGAAGTTGGTCCTTCCAAATAAAACACATGGAGGCAGAGGGCAAACACTGCTCTCCCCAGATAGTCACAGTGGTGAGGAGTGCAAGGCGAGTGCAAATACGGAGAATGACAGATCTGGGCTTGAAGCTGCTCCTCCCCGTGCTCAGATTTGTAAAATTGAGCAATTCTCCAGCCTTGATTTTGCATTTATAAAATGTAAGCAGTAGATGTAAATGTCTGTTCATAACTCAGTTGTACAGAAAGATAATTAAAGAAGATTTTCCAGTAGCCACTTCATTAGAAGACTCCATTCTGTGGAGCTGGCAATCTGTGAATCCTGCCAAATGAGGGACCCTCCCCACTTTTTCTTCTTTCTTGTAGTGTCGGATTTCTGAAGGGAGACCCTCTTGCTCTGGCTGTCATTTGTCCACACAAATCCAACACTGTCCTTGACCTCAGGGTGCCCCAGCAGGGCGCCTTGCTCCCTCCATGTTGACTTACCAGCTTTTCCCCTTTCATTCTGTGCATGAGACCCTTTTGCCATAGTTTTTGCTTCCAGGCAGCACTGGGGTATCAGATCTCTTGTCTGTTGAGGAGTCCTTGCTCCTACTCTTCCACATTTCTTCCTGGATGTCTTGCTGCCTCCTGGGGCTCTCTGCTAATGAGTGGGTGCAGGGCCTCCCTCTCTGGGGCCCTAATCCACTTTGTCCTTGCTCTCTTGTCTTCCCTCTCTCTAGCCAGAGAGAAGCTTTTCTAATCTCCAGGGAAAGCTCTGCTCTTAAACTCTACACCACTCAAGCATTTAACCTATGCTCAGGGTCTTCTTGAGTCTTATAAGAACACTGAATTTTGTGAATGGAATACAAGGATAGTGCTTTTCTACTTTTCTACTCTCTACTGTCTATTACCTGCCCCCTAATGTGATGAGTATTGACTGGTCTAGCTGCTTGCATTGAAAGCAATGAAGAGATGGAAAAAGTGAACTACCAAAAGAAAAACATAGATCAGCTGATAATTTCAAATATTATCCTGCCACATAGGGATAACAGCATCCTCTCTGCAGCATTGTCATGGAGTTCAGATGTGAGATGTCTGGATGGAGATTCTTAAAGAATAGGTAGCTACTGCCATTGCTGCCATGTCTTCTTCCCCCTGCAGAGTGGACATGAGGGTCTGGTGTCCTTCGGCCAAACCGGTTTCTCCTTTTATTTTCCTCATCTCTGTGCTCTTTTTTTTTTTTTTTTTTTTTTTTTTTTTTTTTTTTTTTTTTGGACTCTTTGGTTTGTTTTGGAAACTAGGGAATGATTTTGATCTCTTTGCCTTCCTTTTCCTAATTGCGTTTCCCCAAATCTAGCTATTTGCTCTTTTGATTATTCTGTTTTCAGTCCTCTCTCCCTCCATCCTGGTTACTCCCATCTCTTTCCTGAACCATGGTCCTAGTCTCTCCACTGGTATCTCAACATCCATTCTTGCTCACAGTCCACACCTGGCTCCCAGAGGGTGTTCAACAATCCATACAACTCACTGACTTGACTCTCCAGACATGAGAAGAATGAAGTGTAGTCTCCCTGAGGTGGCCTTCACAGACCTGCATAATCTGGCCCTTGCCACCCTTGAGCCCCACTTTATTCCACTCTGTTTGCTGCAGACACATGATTTCCAGAGCCCGCGTGCCCTCAGTATTTCTTGGCAGTCCTCTTCCGGGTTGGCCCCTTCTTCCGTTCTCCACAGTTGATGTTCCCAGCCTTCACATGCCCTTTCCAGGTCCCTCTGCAGTCCTCAGGCTTGCTCACTTCCTGCAGATGACTTGACCTCCATTTTTGAGAAAGCAGGACATGATTTCTGAGTTCTCTAAATGAGTTTCATTTCTTTCTCTGAAATGCCATTCTTTTCCCTGGTCACTCTTTCCTCTCCCCTTTCTCAGTGCAGACATGGCTCGCGTCCCTTCTCAACTTGTCCTATGCTTCTTCTGCCCACCCTGCCCCACCAGGCTTGCTTGACAAAATGCAGGCTACGCAGTTAAATTGAAATTTCAGATGAATAGACAACACATTTTTTTTTTTTTAGTATAGGTATGTCCCAAATATCACATGGGACTTACTTATGCTAAAAAATGATTCACTGCTTATTTGAAATTCAAATTTAACTGTATGTCCTATAGTTTTATTTGCTAAATCTGGCAACCTGACCCAATCTTCTTAAAACTGTTTCTCCTTCTCTATCTCCCCTTCTACTTGGTGTGTGGATTCAATTTTAAAATCTTCTCAAGCTGCTTCCACTGAAACATTCTTGGACACAAGTGACTCATTCTTTTGAGCTAGTGTCCCAACTCCATGACTTCCTTTCTATTTCCACGTCTCTACTTGTCTTTGCAATATGATTTCCAGTTCTGCATTCAACATTCTTCTTAAATATCACAAATGCTTTCCATATTCCCTCTTCAACAATCTTTATATCCAATTAGACTTTTCATCTGGGTGTTCTGCCGATATTTCTCCTCATACACTCTGTGCTCCCAAATGTTCAACAGCTAACTTTTAATTGCCCTCTTATAATTTATCCCCATTTCTGTTCTAATTGTTGTAATTTGAAAGCATCTACATAGATTTAGTTGCCTAGGCTGGAGTCCATGGAATCACATTCTCTCTTATTTATTATTCCCAGTATAATTGGTTATCAGGTTTTATGGCTTCTGCCTCTGGAATAAACCTTCCTCAGTTTTCTCTTCTTTTTAGCTCACAACTTCTCTATCCTTACTTTAGTTTAGACTTCTATCATTTCTTATTTGAATAAATAAAATTTTGAGGTCAAAGAGGATACATTTTCTTGGGGTGTGAGTCTTTATGTGTATATATATATGCATACACATACATATACATAACATATAAGCATGTATATGTGTATAGGTGTATGGAATGTGTACATGTTTACACAGGCATATATATACACATATGTACACATATAATTCATACTTGTCTATGTATCTACATATCTCCATATACATGTACATGTAAATATATATACCAAATTAATCTCAAGGATTGTGCCAAATTTAACTCCTGTCAGTAAGTGATGATGTTGTTCATTTGAAGTAATTTTTGCCCAAACTTACTGTTTTCTTGAAAACAACTTTGGCAATCTAATAAGTTAAAATGTCACTTTAGTGTTTTTATTGCATTACTAAGACAGTTGAACTTTTTGTTTTGTTTCAGTCTCCAGGTCTTAAGAAAACTCAAAGCTGAATTTAAATCTTCAGCTCAAAATTCTTCATTGCTTCCCATTGTCAATGGAATGAAATCTAAAATTATGTACTATTGTTTATTATTTGGCACTATCTGACCCCCAAATAATTTTCCAAATTTTAACTCTCATTATCTTCTCCCGCACTTGACAAGTGGCGTGAAAGAGTCAGCTGGAATGTAATTACCCTGCGGTCAGGAACTGTGCCCTCTGCTTCCCCCACTGCGTGATCCTGCCTGTGGCACACAGTAGGTCCTCAGTGGGTTGAAGGGTGGTGGGTAGGGAGACAAGAATGGGCGTGAAGGTTTTGATGGAGAGAAAGGCAAGGAGGCATTAGGGTGGGAAATAGCACTGAGCTAGTAAATGGTGCAGCAGAGATATCTCAGAGCTTGTGACCCCCAAACGCTTCTCTTTCACGATGCTGCCCTTCCACGGAAGCTTTGACATATCTAGGGGAATTTCAGAGGAATTCACACACAGTTACAAATGTTGATAATACCCTTCCCAATATTCCAAAACGAAGGAATCTATTTTCTTGAGGCAATAATGGCAGTCTCTTCGCCAGCAATCTTAGGACCCACTATCTTCTGGGCTTCCAAATCTAGTAGTTCCCTGGCAGGGATTTGCTGACTGACTTGTCTCCACCTTCACCCAAGGTGGCAGTACTCAGGCAGCACAGTTCTGTCCAGCAATCCAGCTCTTGGTACTGGTCCTTAGACAGCACCTTTCCAGTCTCAGCACCACCAACAGAGGGCAGCGCTCACAACGTTCCTGCTGCGCCCTCTCGTGGCCATTAGGGTGTTGCACAACTGTCCAAGAATGAAAAAGTGACTGTGTCATCCTCCAATGTCACAGAGGATTAAGTCTGCCTGACTCTCTTCCTTGGGCTCTTGTTTCCTATTTGGCTCAGGCAGGATCTGAATCCATTGTAGAAGACACTTGACAATAGCCTGGAATCTTCCCGCTCTTGTCTTAGGGCCCAGACACTCATTTGCATTTCGAGTCCCTAACATCTCCTATAGTTCCATAAGAGAGATGTGGGAATTCAATTCTAAAATAATGATCCTGAGTTCTGTGGGCAATTTATAATCGCTGTGATAGGATCACCAATTGGTTGAATGATGTCGCATATTTGCATTAATTGCAACACAGAGGAACACAAAGTTTCAGGTTGGAGGGGCTGCAGTTGACAGTTTTGATTCACGAAAATAAAGAGCAGTGTGCAATGTCATCTCACTGATAACCTTTGTATTGAGAGGCTGTTCTCAATTTTAGTCTGACTGATTCTTATAGTTCATGCTCATTTTACTGGAGATGGGGGAAGAAACCCTGCAATATTGAGAGAATCTTTCCCTAAACTCTCAGCCTCTGCAGCACAGCTCACGCTCAGACTGTCAGTCTGATGCCCAAGTTGTCATTTTCCTCCTGCTACCTCTCTCCCCAGAGCCCAACGGAGTCTCCTTGAGGCAGTTGAGGGAGTGACAGATAGACATGTTGTGTAGTGGGGCCATTTAAGGCAGCCATGTGAGGTGTGGAAAATGTGATTTATAGGTATTTTTTTTCCCCAAGGGAAAATGGATTTCATTATTTTTCACCTGAGGTAAGGGGTAAACCTCTGGTCTTGACCTTGGAAGGTTGTGCGGCTATAATAGTGCTGGCTGAAATGCTGATATAGAGTAAAACCTCATTAAATCAATGTTGGTTATTCAAAATCATGCTTGATTAGAAGCAACTGCTTTCCCCCAGCTGCCTGATGCCCCTGTTCCTTGAGCAAAAATATTAGCTATTCCAAAGTGGGTTAGGCTAGAAATTTTTCTGGTCCTTGGAGTTTCAAATTAATAAGGTTTTTATTATTTTTCAAACAGAAGGCAGTTCTAAAACAGCCAAATCCAATGTTGATTATAACCTACCACCACCATGTATAGGTTTATTAACAATAAAAACATCCTGCCAGTTTCAGTAAAAAAAAAAAAAAAAAAAGTCCGGTATTTTTCTTCCCATTTACACAGGTATATAGTGTCTGCTTATTGGAATAAACAAGCTAATGGGTCCCCAGGAAAATAGAAGTTATATAAATGAACAGCCACGGCTAATTATTCATGGCAACAGGCACATGGAATGCAGACAGACGAATTCCATCAGTAATCTAAAGGTCTCTTTTCACCAGAATGCTACCAGGCTGAAGATGTGAGTTCTCGATGACCTTGGAAAGTTTTCTCTTCCATCCACTCCCCACTAATCTAAACCAATGGCTGCAGACATTAGCACCGGTCATTTGGGCTTTCAAAAACGGGTATCAGAATGCCCCAGAAGAGAGTTCGCCGGCAGGCAGAGGCCTGATTAATACACAGATTAATAAGCAGTCGTTGTTTGTTTACCTTCATTATCAACCCAGAAAGTTCCAGATTCATAATGCAACTTGCAGATCACCGGAACCCTGGGCACTGCTATATATTTGCATTTTTGCCTTGTGTTGATGACAGAGTTTCTAGGGTTCAAATGAGATAGGCCACTGGATCAAATGTCTACTTCATAACATCTTGTCCTTTTTTTCTTCATTCCTTCCCCCCAGGTGAAGCCAGGATAGCACTTCTTGTTGCTGTTGATATCTTTGTCCTTCCTCCTTTCTTTCCAATTTCTTCATATTCCATGATTCCTACTATGGGAATGAGATGGTTCCAACTTGCTTTAGGTGGAGGCTTCTCAAAGACCAGAAATTAGATCTGGAGTCGGGGAAGCCTGAGAAGTAAGTTCCTGGCTGTGCTGGGGTCCTGGCAAGGGGGCCCGTCCCATCAGTCAGCCTAAGAACAAGGCAAGAGGGCTGTCCACGGTTGAGTGTCATGTCCTCAAGTTGCTCCTCTTACGCCAGGGACAGTTCTGGTATCATGAAAACCAGGATGTAGGGGCCAAAGCAAACACTTCTCTGACACACAAATGCTTGGAGACTTCTGTGTGCACTGGAACCCAGGCTTGCAGCATCCCATGGATCTTCCTGCTGCTTCATCCTGGTTGGGATCTTGAACAGCGCAGTTCCTCTTATCTCCTTTGGAAAGTCTGCTGACTTGCTCAAATGCACATAGCTTTAGAAGTGACCTGTGCAATTCTGTTAAGAAAAATTGAATACCTGGAAAGTGGAATATATGAAGCCCCAAAATGAGAGTGTGGCCACTCCTTTGACAAAGGGAATCCTTCTAGGTTCCTGTGAAGCAGGGACTTCCCTAAGAGTATTTTCAGTCTTCCTCAATATGCTCACCACACTTTTAAGGTACCCATCGATAGAGCGAGCAGAGCAGTTCTCAAAATAGCACAAGGGGATTCTGGGACAGGGAGAGTTTGGGGACATTAATACAGGAATCCCATAATACACAGTGACTGGATTAGAAGCACAGCTGAGGACACTTAGCAAATTAAAGACATTTCTCTTTTATCTGCCCTGTGCCCTTATTAATTTCCCCCAATGCATTGTTTTCTCAGGACTACCATGAAATGAACCTTGCTCATGATTTTTCTAGTCATAAGTAGAGCCTTCCTTTCTCTTGTTAGACAGTAATGCCAATAATGACAATAAACATTTTGTCTCCTTTTAGGAAGGCAAAGAGCCAAAATCATTCTATCTGTGAGTTGATGTCAGATCTATAATGCAGAGATGCAAGCTTCACACGCCATATGTGTGCCAAGTTTTCATTAAGCCTTTGGAAGATTTTAAACGGTGCATTAAGAAGAGATCCTGTTTGTTTCCTGATGGATTTTTCTTCCTATTTATTTGTACTGAAAAAACCAGAGTTTTCTGTTTACCATGACTCATTTTCAGGGGAATGGGAAGAAAGAGATTGAGGGAGGAGAAGTGATCGTTTGAGAAATGAAGAGGAAAGGGATTAAGACAGAATCTGAGGGGGATCGTAAGAGGAGATATTGGGAGAAAGGCAAAGAGACTTAGGAGCAAGGACAAGAGAGGCTCTGTGTGTGTGTGTGTGTGTGTGTGTGTGTGTGTGTTTGTGAGAGAGAGAGAGAGAGAGAGAGAAATAGGTTGCTTAGAAGTCAACAAAACAGAGGGAAATGTTAGCTCGATTGACTTGTTTGGCTAGTTCTCTTCACCTGGGCTCACACCCAGACGCTCCAGAAAGGATAGCTTAAAAATAGACTGAATTTATCACATGTGGTTGAGCAGATTGTTCCCAAAGGGGTGTTTCCAGGGCCCAAATGGTAGGCTCCCAACCATTTTGCACTGCAGAATAGGTAATTTACTTCACACAAGTGAGCACTTGACTCCTGGGAAGAGTATTTCTTTCTTTTTGCTCACAACAGAATGGGGTCCAATATTCCTAGCCTTGTTGGTGGGAATTACATACCCATAAACCAAGAAAACAAGATAATTAATAGGTTTTTGGTGTTATTTGGATGAGAGAAAGGCAATGAATCTTTCCAGACCTCCTGACTTAGGCTCCCTTGCCCACCCCTGCATGGCAGCTCAAGAGTGCTTTAGGAAATTGTGCCTAGAAGCCAGAGACAGGACACATGTTATTTTTCTCAGCATTGGTGATGATGATTATTTAAGTGTTTGATCTTCCAATGTTCACCCAGAAGTGCAAATTTCTCAATTCACTCCCCAGGCACTGAGAAAATAGGTCTGGAATCTGATGAGCTGTCTGCTGCTGGCCCTTCTGTTTTCTGGCTTCAAGGTTTCTCAGTAGTGGACTCAACAGTTGCATTTTTCACCTACAAAAGAATTGCTATCAGAAAACCAGACAGCGGATAATTGTATTTTGTGAATTGACGGTAAAGCCACTCGGTTTCAGCCAAGGTCCAAAGGCTGATAATGTTCAACCAGGAGAAATGGTTTGTGTGAGAGAATTCATTTTGGGGTGCTCATTTTTACTGGAGGAAAGAGTGTGACTTGCATTTTTTCAAAAAAATTCTTCTCCAATATGCACAGCCAGAGGTTCACAATTCTTAATAACTGGGACAACCCCTGATGTATTAGTGGAAATACAAGACTCCCAGTAAGAAAAGTGGTTCTAGCATCAACCAGACCCTCCATCCATCTCTTCAAATCTACCATGGAAGAAAATAAAAATTCATGCCCATAAGAATCCTCCTTGATGGGCAGCAAATGTTCTGGCACCTTGCCACCTGCTCTATCAGACAATAAAACATGAAACTGCCAAAGTCTCCCCCCAAGTACACGTAGGGCTGCTCAGCCCTGTCCCAGCAGAATCAACGTGTTGGTCCTGAAGCTGACTAGCTTCCTGCATGGGCCAGAGGCATCCACAGGAAGCTCCAAAGAGCAAGATGGCTTCCTTTCCTGTCCTCACTTGGCACACCAACATGACACTTCAGTTTTCTGGGACTCCTGGGTTGGCCACTTTTGGTATTTAAGGAAGGCAAAAGGAGAGACCTACACTCCCCTCCTTGCCCTGGAAACAATTCACTGAGAGAGTGTGAATGGAGGCCAAGCCTAGGACCCTTTTCCTTGCACACATCGCACTCATTCCTAGCTCTGTTCATGCTGCTCAGCTCTTTTGCTACACCCTTCCCTTTCCCATCAGCATCCACTTACCTAAATTTTATTCTTTCTTTAAGATTCATTAAATCTCATCTGCCTCATGAAGAGTTTCTCCATTGATGTATTCTCTACCCCCTGGTCTCCTACTCCACTTACAATCTGTCCCTGAATTTAATGTGAATAATAGACCATGCTTTGTGTTTCTCCCTGCTCCCCTCCTGTGCCCCACAAAGTGTTGGTTCTGGTTCTTAATAACCTTTGAGAAGTGTGCGATTTGAGCCACCTTGAGGAATGAACAGAACCTCATTCTCCTTTCTGCAATAGGGAACAGGGACGGAGGAGTCATAGTATATGTCTTACCTATAAGATTATACCAATGGACTTCTTCTTCCTTCAGGCTAATCTCAAGGGTAAAAGAGTCATCCCCTTCCCCATACTTTCTTTGTTCTTTCCACTATTATGTATACATATATATTATATATATACACACACATATGCATGCATGCACACACACACATACACACACACACACACACACACACACACACACACACACGGTGAAGATGAAATGACTTGGAAGGGCAGACCACCAGACAGACGGATGGTCACCAAGTATGAAACATCACACAAGCATGTGGGGTCCCACCTATGGTGCTTTCTGATGGCAGAGAGTGTGTGACTCTCAGGATCTGTGTTGTTTCAGAGCTCAGTCATTAGCCCCGCAGAGATCCTTAAACAAAAGGTGTTGTTTCAGTGAGAACTGTGTCAAGAGGGCACCAGAAGCAGGGAGCTGCGCTCTTTGCTGTTGAGGTTGCTGACGGTGAGCTGGTCATGGAAGGAGACTTTTGAATTGGGTCTTGAGAGTCTGGTCAGAGTCATGGTCCTACGACCTAGCCAAAGTAAGGAAGCGTCACAGAAGGAGGTCCTGATTCCAGTGTCCTAGATAGCACTGCCCTTTCATGTCTTTCTTGACACTTATTGGCACTGGTAGAGCCAGTGCTCTCTCCTGGGCTGTCACACACCCAGCAGCTCAGAGGGAGGAAGGAGAGTGTTCCAGCCAGTCCATCCCAGCACACAGAATCGCCTTGAAGAGTCTTCAGCTGCTGGGTATCTGAGTGCGGGGGGGGGGGGTAGTGGGAGGGGGCAGGCAGGCCAAGCAACTTTCCAGGCTGGCCAGCGGTGACAGCATCACAGTGCTCCCTGATGGAGGGGAAGAAGACATCTGCTCAGAGATGAAACTTGCACTGCAAGTGGTAGGTCCCAGGACCCCTTGTCAGGGGTGCTTGTGAAAATGGAGATTCAAGTGGCCACTTTCTCTGTCAGTCATCAGCTCACTGCACATTGAGCCTTCAGAGTGAGGGCAGTCTGGTGGCCAGCAGCAGTGGCACCTTGATAAGCACTGTGTACCTCATCATTCACTAAAAAAAAAAAAAAACGCTCCCAAAACCCCAAACAACAACAAAAAAACAACCCCACAGTAGAACTTGGCTTCCCATTAGGATTTTTGCCAGCCCTGGTGATTTTTCATGCCCTCTTCAGGGCCTGCTGGAACCTGTTGGGTTTGGCAGTACTGGGTAGTGCTGCAGCCCCGGAAAGCTTTGTTTAAAATGAAATCAGCTGAAATGAGAAGAGGTGATTTAATGTGATATGGTCACAGGCTGCCTTCCGTCTTGAGACACCGTTTAGTGAAAGGCATAAGAAGAGGAAGGTGGCAAGACCTAAACTCTGGAGTGACAATGAATGAGGCATGGGGACCGACTGAGGTCCCAAGAGGTTGGGGAGAGAGAGGGTGTGGGAGGCAAGCACGGTGTGGTGTGTCCAGGGAGAGGCATTGTGGGACTTTTCTCTTTGGCAGGTTGCTTTGATGGTTTTGGAGGTTGATTACTATTTGTTTATACATTCATTTACTTAAAAATATTTATTGAATGTTTCTGATGGGCAAGGCATGTGCTAGGTGTGGGGCTTCCAAGGTCAGCATAGTCTGTGTTTTCCTGGGACTCACCATGACTCGCCATGGCAATCGAAGTCTGAGTCATGTTACATGAATGGATCTCATCTGGTCCCACATAATCAAACCATTTGGTCATTTAATCATTCTTTAATTTATTTGATGGAATCTACATTCATCAAGTGGTTTCTGATTGCCAGGCACTGTGCTCACTTTCGCTTGGGGAGCTTAGCACCTCATGAGGGAGGCAGATGGAAGGGGCAGAGTAACCAATATGGCTGGTAGGTGGTGGGAGGCTGAGGTAGGAGACGTTTGAATTGAGTCTTGATAGAGGATAACTGTGAGGAAGGAAGAAGGAGACTGAAAACTAGAAGAAAGGTAGTTTAGGCAGAAGTGACTGCATGAACAAAGACCCAGAAATTCAGTGAAGAAGTGAGCAGATTGTGTGACCAGAGTAGATGTGGGCAGGTGGAGTGGCAGAGGTTTGGGGATCTGTCCTGATACTGAACGCAAATGCTGCTGAGATGAAATCTTAGAAGACTGAAAATTCTATCTGAATGAATTTGAATGGTAGCAGTAAAAATGGGGGCATGATATACCCAAACCTTTGAAATGCACATTAGTTTTCATACTTCAAATTAGAGGCCTAAATTAATGTTATTTGGTTTTCTAAATCCTTTACTTGTTATTGAGAATAGTCTTCACATTTTCTAGAGAGGTGATCATAGTAAGATTGCTGTGGATATACATGAAACCATCTGCTTCACTTTTCAATTCATTCTGATGGTGAAAATTGTTTGCCCACAGGCTAGGATTCAGGGACAAAGACCTATTCATATTGGCTGGGTCTCTTGGGTCACCAATTCCCACCCTTTAATAGATACAAGTATTTTCTTGAGAGCTAGTCTTACTTTGGATTTCTACAAGGTAACATTTCAGGGACAATCTGTATGTTTTAACAAATTATGCTATTATGAGCAAAGTGGAATTACTCCTAATCATTTCACAAGGGACATTTTAAAACTTGCAGACAATTTTGCTGTTTTGTCAGTATGGGAAGGACCCATTTAAACTTTCTGGTGATATTAATTTTTAATTTAAATTTAATGAAATTAATTCAAATTAAGAAGGTGACCATTATCAATTTCCTTTCCTATTAGTTCCTTAATGCTTTGGCAAATTGCATTCTAAACTTCTCCTTCAATGAGCGAGATACATATTCATGGGTTTCCTAAGAAACGATGAATTTGATCTTGATATTCTAATCCACAGTCATGGCAGCAATCAAGGAACAGCTAGGGAGAGAAGTGCATTCTGGTATTAATTATGAATCAGGCATTAAGAACTGGTAAATAATTAAAGCTTCATGTGTCACAACACAAGTTAAGGATCAGTGTGTTTTTCCACGGCTAAATGCATTTCAGGAGTTATTTCTAGTCCTATTTTGATACTCCCTGAACATAAACTGGGATGCAGATAGGTGACTCATTTATAGTAGAGAACTGCAAACTTATGGAACTGCTGGTGCAAGAATACTTTCAATTTTAGAAGCTGAGGCACCCTGAGTTCTAGAAACCTCTGGGTCACCAGCCCTTCTGCCCTGAGGTTTTGGCACTCTCTGGGTTCTGGGT
The DNA here is from genome assembly GCA_004363575.1 of Solenodon paradoxus. Taxonomy (NCBI): domain Eukaryota; kingdom Metazoa; phylum Chordata; class Mammalia; order Eulipotyphla; family Solenodontidae; genus Solenodon; species Solenodon paradoxus. Next base: position 84,561 of record RJWH01004503.1, on the reverse strand, counting down.
AGAGGAATCATACATTGGCAGGAGGTTGCAGATGTCATCATGCGTTTGGTACTCAGAGTGGTTCATAGATCAGCAGCATCTGTATCATCCAGGAGCTGTGAAAACTGCTGTCTCAGACCCACTCACTCCTAATGGGTCAGAATCTGCACTTTAATAAGATCTTCAGAGGATTGTACAAGGAAGTTCTGCTAAGTTATCTATCAAGTTCAGAAATTTTAGATTCTCATGTTTCCTTGATTTCTCTTCTACAGTGAAAAAGATATCAGTTTCCCCTTTGTCCCTCTCTGTGTCCTAAATGCCAACCTCCCATAGCCCTATCATTCTCCGAGATACTGGATACCCCTGAGTTCTGTGTGAGTGCTCTTAGAGTGCTAGGTAGGTGGTCTTGACTTTGAACCCTGGCTCTATTCCTTGTGAGCTGTGTAATCTTTTGTTTATTATTTATTTACTTGTTTTTTAAAGGCGCAGGCAGATTTGAAGGCAAATAGGCAAGCAGGCAGGAAGAGACAGAGGAGAAAGAAGCATTTATTTTATTTAGCTGTTCATCTTGGTTGTTTCCCCTGATCCCAGGAGGCAAACCATGGTCCTTAGGGTATTTTGGCCAGAGGATGCAGACCTAACCACCAGAGCACACTGAACTATGTGATCTTAAGAAAGGCCCTAACTTTTTGGAGACCTAGTTCCAATGGGGCTTGCACCGCTTACCTCCCAGGGCTGTTATGAGTAGTGAGTAAAACGGTACTGCTGCTGCTGCTGCTGCTAATGGTATTGTGGAAAAGGAACAAATTGATTGTCAGGAAGAATGATGAACTCAGTGGACAATAGAAGGATACTTAACAGATTCTGTTAAGTTGTCCATCCCCTGCCCCGCCCCTGCCCCCCAGTATGATAGTCTGCCTCACAGCTTAAAATGGAAGTTTCATGGAGAGGTGTTTTTGTTTTTTAAGGAAGGAAGGAAGAGAGAGGAGGAAGAAGCACTTTAATTTCTTTGTTTTGTTTTTTCACCCCGGCCCCTGGTTTGAAGTCTGTTCCGTGGGCTTTACATGGTCCACACCCCAGTTGCCTCAGCCTCCTGAGCCTTCACATAGATTTTGGGAGAACAGTAGTAGCATTTTTGAGAGTGAAACTTGCCCTAAAAGATGAGAAGAAAATGTTGCAGTGCAATCCCACTGTTGTTTCTGCCCAAAATTCTTCACATTCTTTCTCAGCATCAAAATTCAGTTGTAATTCTACCAAAAAAGTGTTTATCCTTCCTGAAGAGACCACTCTTTTCTCTGGAGGTGAAAACAAATACTTTTTTTGGGGGGGAAATCTTTTCTGAGGTTGAAATGAATAGGAAGGAAAAACAAATGTTTGCATTCCTAAAGTCTAAAGACCTTAAATTTTTTCTATTTTATAAAGGTACTTACAGGGTTTCATTTCAGAAATCCCTTCTGTACACCCCACACAGTGACTCCCTGTACAGAATTCAGCCTCTCATTTTCCACCCGATAGGATTTCCTGTCTTCAGTTTCTCTTGGTCACTCCAGCTCCCAAGAAGTACGAAAATACTATTTATTACAATAATAAAATCTTGACCTCTTCTAAGACAGAATGAGCTTTTACTAGGATTGGGTTAAGGAGACCAGATGCTCAGGAATGTTTTCATTGTTTTTCCAAGTACTGGGCTAGCTGCTGAATGAGTAAGAGCAGTTGGCATTTCCCATTAGCATCTCTAGGTCACAGGTCTGGGCTCTGGCCCCACAGGAATGCCTACATGCAGACTATGAGGGCTCCTTCCTTATTCTCTAGAAGGCACAGTGTGGAATTACACATTTAGGGCTATCAATTGTCACTTTATTCTCAAAGCATTGAAAGACAAGAAAAGCCAAACATTAAAAAACCCTTCTTTTAAACCTTTTCAATTTTTAAGACCAGAAATCTAAAGGTCAGGACAATAGACCTTTCTTTTAAAATATATTTTGTTTCAAGTTGTGTCATATATAATATTGAGCGAGCTGATTTTCTTTCATCAGGGAGGTAAAGATTTTTATTTTTTTTATCAGCTCCACTCACAGAGCAATTTATAGCCAAATGCTGAAATATGTAAGAATTAGAACTTCAACTTCACATTTTCATTTTGGGCAGTCAGTTTGATCAGGTGTTGATTGGTTCTGAAGTTTTGAAGTTAGCTCCCAAATCAACTGCTCGCAGAAACTACGGGGATTGGGATCTACTCAGGTCTGCCGTTAGACACTTCCTCAACTGGGATGACACATTTCCTCTCGTCTCCCTGAGTCCTCTGTACCTCACTTTAGACCCTCATATAACATAGTCTTCATCTGCGGACCAGAGAGGCAGTGTGCAGAGAGCTTGGACTTGGGCTTGACTTACGTTTTCTTTGCAATGGATTATTTGTTCACCGATAGTCAAAAGGAAAGGAGAGAACTTAACACCAAGTAGAGTTAAACTCAGGAACCAACTGCCTGGTCTTTCATTCTGTCTGCTGCCTACTAGCTAGAGGAGCTTAGGGAAGATACTGTGTGTCTCAGTTTCTGTATCTGAAAAATGCAGATAATAGTAGTACCTATGACCTCGTAGGGTCATAGTGAGATGTAAATGAGTTAATACCTGTGATACACTTAGAACAGTGCCTGGCAGATAATAATCACTATATATTTGCTTGCTATTTCTTTCAATCTACCTGACTTTGAACTCAGAGAATCATTTTTCTATGTTCATAGTGACAGGTAGAACCATTCAACAGCACACATATTCATTTCACCAATATTGATTATGTGCCTACGATGGACCAGGCCCTGACAGAGGCATGATCACTGCCCTTCAGGAACATGTGGCCTAGTTGGAGAGATTGGCAAGTGTCGCAGTCCCTTGGCTGGGGGAACTGCAGAAGTTATGGAGCACCATCAGAGTGCTGTCTCTGACCTGTGAGGAGTAGACCAGGTTCTCTGGAGGGAGGTGAAGTCTTGGAGGAGTTTGCAGGATGAATAGAAGAAGAAAGTGTGAGAATAAATGTCTAGTGGAAAGAAACTTTAGACAAGGTGAGGGAAGCCCAACATCCTTTTCAGTTGTTTTGGTTGAAGCAGGAATGCCCAGGCACTGCTAACGGTCATGCTTCAATTTCCCAAATAAGGATGAACAGTGGAGGAGGGGATCCTAGGAGAGTCCTTTCCTAGCTAGAATTTCTCCCAGCACTAAGGGTTGTGTGCTGAAGCCATGACTTAACACGTCCTCACACTTTATGATGTGTTTTAATCCCTTTCTTTACATTCAGATACCTGTGCCTTGGTACCCTGTTCTGAAAAGTCTGCAATGCCTTTAGTAACTTAGCCTGATCATATTGGCAGACACCTTGACTGCAGATGAGCAAACGGTTCATTACAGAGAAAACTTAGGTTAAGCTTCCTTCCTTGCCCTGTCCAATCTGGCATTTTTAAACTCTACCATCTTTCTTTCTTTTTTTTTTTTTTTTTTAACTAATAGAGCTGACAATTTTATTTTCATGTTTCACAATACAAATGAAAATTGCTTTTATTGTCCCACTTACTTCCCTTCAAAATGATTATTCTCTCTTTGACAAGCAGGGGAGGCAAATCTTCCTTATCATGATGTTAGAAAGCACCCAGAGTCAAAGCACCATGATCTCCTGGTGAAATAGAATAAGAAATATATAACTGATAGAAAGAGGCTCCCCTTGCTCCTTATCTATCTGGTTGACTCATTCCTGGCCAAATGGGCACTATTGTGGGATGGACAGGAGGTTTCATCATTGGGGACCCAGTCGTCATTGACATATGACCTCCCATTCTAGGAGCAGGCGGAAGGCCCATCACTGGCATCATGGGAAGACCCCCTGCCATATGAGGGTTCCAGTATCACCCCAGGGTGAGGAAGACCTAGGAGACAGGGTGGAGGGGAGGTCATTGCTCCTGCAGGAGGAGGGGCAGAGAATGAAGAAGTAGGAAGCTTTCCTTGTTGAAATGCAGCAGTTTTGTCAGACTCTCAGCTCTTCCATCCGTTTCTGACTGCAGTTTTTCTCATTCTTCTTGTGTTTTCTACACGGCAGTCTGTCTTTCTCATATATGGGGAGTCATGGAGTAGGCAGGGTTGGCAGGAGTCCCAATCAGACTTGGCATGTTGCTCTTCAGGCCCTTGACCACTCTGCTCCCTGAACTCTGCCATCTTTGAAGGGAGTCCTCTCCCAGCTGGATCACTTGTGGCCACCACCCACTCCACTTTGTAGAGTCTCACCCTGATATTATATACTCTCCTGTCTTGCTCATCACTTTTCCAAAAGATAAAACTGACTCTTGAACTGGACGATGGTGGGTTACGTTGGTTGGCTGGTCATCTAAAAGTTATAGAGCAAAGAGGTAAAACATTTCCTAAATTTTATTAGGTCCCTTATTGGGAAGTTTTGGCATTGGGCAGAGGTGAGTCTGTCACTGTCTTTCTTTCCCTTGAGAACAGAGGAAAGAAAGCCCTTGTCAGTATACAGTACCTTCCTCTGAAGATAAATCCTTGATTGAGCTGGAAGCCTGGCTGCATTTCCTGCTCCTTGATAGTAGGGTCCCCTTGACTCTCAGTAACCTTTTCAGTGTTTCACTCAACATGATCAATAGCTTTCCATTAATGCTTCTGGGCCTGGTGCAGAGTAGATGAGAGAAGGTGAGTGAGGTGATGGATACTCAGAATCACCCAAAGGTAAATGGTTATTTCATATATAGAATCCAGGAGAGAGCTTCACTATAAATGTACACATTTCCCCAAGACAGGTGAGTGACTGCATTGTTCTCTGGAGGAGACTGAGGTGGCCGTCAGCATTTTGGGAATTAGCCTATTTTTTCATTCTTTTCTGCAAAGAAGAAAATGTCCTTAGAACAAATTTCTCCCCAGGGAACTTTCTAGAACAACTGAACATGTGCAATGACTTCCCCTAAAAAGCCTACGCTTTCTTTTTATGGTGAGTTTATCATTTTGCAAAATGTGTGTGATACGAATGGAATATGTAGTGATTTCTCATGAGAACAGGAGCAGCAAGATTAGATAACTGGCAGGTTTCACATGCAGGCCACTCTGCCATGCCTGTCTGTGTCCTTCACATTTGGGAAGTGTCCTCCAAGTTGTTTAGGAACCATGCACAGCAGGCACACAATCCTGGCACTGCAACAGAGTCCACAGGTTGAGTCTGAAAATCCGGCTCGACCTGGAAAGCAGCAGGACGGTGGAATAACATGGCTCTCAGTAAAAATGGAAATGATGGAATCATGCTCCTCTAATTGTGCTGGGCTCCAGAGTCGGGTTTGCAGCAGTGTTTTCAGGAACTATGCTTCCTTTTGCTCCCACGGTTCTCTCTCTGTCATAAAGCCATCATCTCCCTGCTCAGTTATTTATTGATTTATATGCTGTACCTTTTAATATTATAGACTTTACTTTATAATAGTCCTTTTAAAAATAATATTGGCTTAAAAATGATCAAATCAATATATGGACATGACAAAAAAAAAAACAACCCAAAGACTGAAAAGAGGCTTATAGTGAGAGGCAGTGGCAGCTGTCCCTCTCACAACCGTGTCTCAGTCTCACTTTACAGAAGCCACTGTGTTTAGCTTTTGTAGCTATTTCTGCACACTTATGGCTATTTATTAGTATATCAATTTTATTTTCTCTTTCTACTATGATCATTTACCTTTTTCATGTTACCTTTTTTCATATTTTACTTTTCAATCCTCCCTCCATTCTCCAAATAGAGTTATTTTTTATTTATAGTAATAAGTGATCACATTATTATGTATATTTGAATATCTTACTCTTTGGAGCCCAGCAGAGTAGCATGATTACATTTTCTTTATTCAGTAGCTATTAATTTTCTGTTATGTTTCCAACTGGCTTTCTCTCTTGCTTTTATTCTTTAGTCTTACATCCTTTATTCTTTCAAATCTTTAAGGAAGCATTAAACTTTACTAATGCCTGAGATACTTCACCCTCCTCAATTTTCCATGTAACTCTTCCTTTAGAAACTAATTCACTACGAAAACAGCAAGCTCCTGGGTGGGGGTGTGTAGGGGCATCCTCTTTTCACCTGCATATGCCTGTAGCTCTCACATTGACTGGTACCTACTAAGCATTCATAAATATCTGATGAATTAAGAAGTGACTATATTTTCAGGGAGTATTGAACAAATGAAGTTAGGCCGGCTTTCTGTGCTGGAGTGAAATTACTTTCAGATGTTAAGTGTGATAATGCAGTTTTTTGAATCCACCAATTTCCTTTCTCATTGTCTTTACATTTTACTCTTGAGTTCACCTTGTAAATATTCACATGTTCCAAAGCATAACCTGAACTGAAACCAGAAGTTGAGTAGTGCTAGTGCTGTCAATCACATGAAAGATTAGTTATGATTACAGAAATAAGAAACAGCTGCCATTTTTATCCAGTAATTTAATGCATTCTTTACTCACCCAAGCAAAGAGCTATTTATCTATCTACTATTATTATTATCTGATATCTCTTTATGGTGTGATTATTGACATAAACCATATGCGACTTCTGCTAGAGTGCTCTTGCCCTATCTGCCTGGAATTTCTTCCATGGATTCTTGCCTCCTCACTCCCCAATACAGAGACTCAGGTCTTGTCTATTCTTCCTTCATAGCTCAGCTTCACCATCATTGACCTGGACATTTCTCTATTTTACACTCTTGTGACATCATGCAGCACATGTCTCCATTGTAACTGAATTTTGACCTGAGTGGGTCTTTGGTTAATGAGTAGCTCCCTGATCAGACTGTAAACATGATTATGGGACCATGTTTTGCTTTCTGTTCTATCCCCATGTTCTGCACCAAACTTGGCACATAGCAGGTGCTCCATTATGCCATTAAAACCTTCTGCCATGATTTAATGTAAAAACAATGAGTTCCATGACTTTAAACTTCTGAAAATTTCCTTTATGAAAACAGTGGTCAGAAGTTGGGTTTTTGGGCTGTGTGAAGGCTGTGGAGCTGCAGAGGACTGGGAAATCCGAGTGTTATCAGGAGATTCAGGCAATTTCATTACATTTTTTAAAAAAGCAGTGTTTTCTGAACTAGAGGTCCTTCCATTGGATATAGAAAGAAGACATGAGAGCTTCTATTATAATTATTTTATTTTAAATACGGTATATTTTATTCATTTGTCATCATGAGTATTTAAATATATTTGTAGATAACTAATGCATATCCCATTTACCAAAACATTTCTATATGTGCTATTTTTAACAAAACATTGCCAATATGCACACAGAACTTTCTACCTTTTTTGAAAAAATAAACTAGCCTTAAGCCTTTTCTTGATGACTCTGTCATTGTCAAAGACTCTGGAAAATAAAATGTACTTATGATTGATTTTCACAGGGCTGTATAATATGTTGGTAGAAACTGATTGGACATGAAGAGCTGGATACTTTTTTTTAATATCAAAAATCAAATATTGAGTAAGTGTTAAAAGAACATTTATAAAATATGAGTAGAATAAAAAGAATAACAATATAAGAAACATAGGCATACCCACCTGCCTGTTTTAAAAATAGAATATTTTAATTACTTCAACAACCTGAGGCACTGCTTTTTGATCTTTATTTTCTTTCTCACCTTCTATACAACCACTATCCTGAATTACGTGTTCATGATTATCCTTTTTTAATGGTTCCATAATGTATGTTTGCAGTCTAAATAATGTATTATTTAATTTGCATGTTTTTGGTTGTTTACAAATGGCCTCTTACTATATGTACTGTTCAGTTTGCTTTTTTTTTTGAGCTCAATATTTTTCACAAGATCATTCATTATTAGAGAGTATCGCTGTGCTTCATTCATTTGATGTAGAATGTCTATGTGAGACTAACTCATTTATTTCTCAATCCATGTGAGTTGTTTCTAGATTTTGCTATTAACACATTACTGTTTGAACATGCTTTGCACATACCCCTGTGCATACATCCATGAATTTCTCTTGAGTATGAATGTAGGATTGGAATTGCTGAGTCACACATTATGCACATTTCACACTAGACAAAAGCCAAATGTTCTCTGAAGTAATTTTACAAATACACATCTCTAGTAGCAGAATTTTTGAGTTCTAGTTGCTCTGCATTCTCTCTAGTCCTTGGTATTACCAAACCTTTCATTTTTTACCATGCTGCTAGTGTAAAGTGGTATATCATTATAGTTTTAATTTGTGTTCCCCCAATTACTATTGAGGCTGAATATTTTCCCCTCCACACATATTTGTAGGCTATTCAAATTTTTCTTTCCTGTTTAGTGTCTGTTTAAAAAATTCTGCCCATTTTGAATTTTGTCTGCCTTTTATTGTGTTGCTTTGTGTGCTTTCACACATTTCATTGAATCAGCCCATCGATTCCAAGAGGTGTTACTATTTTATTTACCACTCAGGAAGAAAAATGTTAACAATCAAATCGTGACATACTGTGATTGCAAGATGCAACTAATTAAGAAGTCTGCTAAAATAGAAAAAAAAGGTACATTTTAGAATGATAAAATATTATATATTTTGGATAATCCTTTGACAATTAAACATATTTTAAAGCAATTATCCAGTTGATATGTTGTCTTTTTCCTTCTTTAAACTGTTAATAGAAATGAATTCTTAATTTAATATTTTAAATTAAGTTCAATTTTGAAATCTTTTTTCTCTATGGTTTGTACACTTTGTGACTGAAGAAATCTTCACCCTGAGATCATAAAGATGTTCTTCAGCATTTTCCTTTCTACCTTTTATAGGTTCGCTTCCCACATTTTAGATTTTATTATACCCGAATTGATTTTGGAGTACAGTATGAGGAAGTCTCCAAAATAATATTCATCACATGCTTCAGCATTAAAAAGCCCATCCTTTATCAACTTATCTGCAATTCTATTTCAATCTTAAATGTCCATTTATATGGGTGAGTCTGTTTCTGCACTCTCAGATCTGTTCCACTGGTATATGATGCTATTCTAACATAATTCCATGCAGTTGGGTAGGGATCTACTATGAAGTTAGAGAAGCTGAAGTTTTAGTACCTCTTCACTTCAATACCTCTCATTTGCATGTGTCCCTCATTTAGTATTTATAATTTTGTGTTATTTTCTTAGGAGAATATTCAAATTGTACTAACTTCAGACCCTGCAAAACCTGGATAGCGCTGGTGAGCAATCTTAATTCTGACAGTTTTATAATCATTCTTGATATATGCTACATCAAGCCCCAGCCTCCTGACCCCTGCCCCACCAATCCTGTTGCTTCTTGGGCTTTATTTTTTCCTGTTTGCATTTTAGAATTTTCTTGTCAAGCTTCATAAAAAATGTGACAATTTTAGTGCAACTAAAATTTAGTGCAACTCCATTGCATCTTTAAATCACTTTGGGAAACATTGATATTTTTGCCATATAGAGTTCTTCAACTCATGAATGGAACAGTGCTCCATTCACTTAGTTATTTGATGTCTTTCAGCAGAGTTTATATTTTTTCATAAAGATTTTGAATGCATTTTATTAGACTTATTCCTACTATTTCATATTTTGGGGGGATGTTATGATGAGTATATTTCTAAAAATTTTATTTGCTATGTGTTTCTGAGTACTGATTTTTGTATCCAGTCACTAACTTTATTAGTAGTTCTAATAACTTAGATTTGAGAAAGTAATTATATAATATTAGTTCATCGGTTTTATTTCTTTTGCAATCTTATCTCCAATTACCCCCATTCTTCCATAGTATTATTCTTCCTTTTTCCTTTGCTTCCTCCCCTTCCTCTTTTCTTCCTCTCCTTCCCCTTTTCTTCCTCCCCATCCTTTCCCCTTTTCCCTTCCTCCCTCGCTCCCTCCCTCCCTCCCTCACTTCCTTCCTTCTTTACTCCCTCCTTCCCTCCTTTTCTGTCACTACAGCCTTAGAGAATATCCTAGGCAAAAGATTCAGCATAGGCAACACATTATTGAAAGAGAGGAATAAAGTTGGAACACTGACACTACCCGACTTTAAGAATTATTATAAAGCTACAGTAATCAAGATGCTGTGATATTGGTGAAAGAATAGACAAATAGATCAATGGAAGAGAATAGAGAGCCCAGAAATAGATCAACATAAATTTAGTCAACTGACCTTTGACAAAGAAACAAAGGCAAATCAATGGAGCAAGAATAGTCTTTTCAATAAATGGCACTGGAACAGTGGACATCCATATACAAAAAATAAATCTATACTTGGAACTTACACCTTTCACAGAAATTAACTCAAAGTGGATTACAGATTTAAATGTAAAATACAAGATACAAAAATCTGAGAAGATAACATAGGATAAAATCTAGGTGATCTTGAGTATGACCATGACTTTTCTTGTAAACTATCAAAGGTATAATCCATGAAGGAAATAATTGCTAAGTGGGACTTTATTAAGATTGAAAAACTCTTCCCTGTAAAATATAATGACAAGAAAATGAGAGGATAAGTCACACACTGGAGAAAATATTTTAAAAGATATGTGAGAAAAAACTTACTGAAAATAAATAAGGAACTCATCTGAACAGCAATGGGATCCCACTATACAGCAATTAGAATAGCCCAAATCCAAAATATCGACAATCCTACATGCTGGCAGGAATGTGGAACAACGGAAAGTCTCATTCACTGCTGTTGGGAATGCAAAATGGTACAACTACTTTGGAAGCTATTTGGCAGTTTCTTACACAACTAAACATGCTCTTAGGATGCAATATAGATCATACACACCTTGTTATTTTTCAAAGAAATTGAAAATATTTGCCCACACAAAATCTTGCACACAAATGTTTATAATAACTTTATTCATAATTGCCCATACTTGGAATATTGATTGCCAAAACATCAAAACAGCCAAGATGTCTTTTGTAGCTGAGTAAATAAACTGGCATAGCCACATAATGGAATATAATGCAGCACCAAAAATAAGTGAATTATCAACTCATGAAAACACACAGAGGAAACTTAAATGTATATTACTTAAAGAAGCCAATCTGAAAAATTTGCATATGTTGTATGATACCAGCTATACAACATTCTGAGAAAGGCAAATCTATAAAGACAATAAAAAGATGAGTAGTTTCCAGGGGAAGGGGGAAGATCAAGATAAATAAGTGGAGAACAGAGGACCTTTACAGAAGTGAACTTTGAATGATACCATAATGATGGCTATTGCATTCTACTTTGTCCAAACTCATAGAATCTACAACACCAAGAGTGAAACTTAATATGAGCTGTTCACTTAGGATGATTATGATGTGTCAATGTAGGTTCATCAATTGTAATGAATGTACCACTCTGGAGGGTGTTGCTATAGGGGGAGGAGGCTTTGTATGTGTCAGGCAAGAGAAACTGTGGGAAATCTCTGTACCTTCTCCTCAGTTTTTCTGTGAACATAAAACTGCTCTAAAATATAAAATTAAAAAAAAAAAAAAGAATTTCCTAAGTCTTGTAGATCATGCATCCAACCCCTTCATCAAAGTCAGCTTAACTGTGCATAACTATTTATTTCTTCAGACTTGTAGCTTGTTTGCTGAGTGTCTCAGAAAATCTGAATGGAATTTTGATTGAGATTGTATGCTTTTATAGATTAGATTAGAAAGAAATAGAAACCTTTATTAGATTATTCCATTTAAAACCATGAAACATCTTTCCATTTATTCAGATCATCTTTTTTATTTTGCTATAGCTTTAAATATTTTACCATAGAGCTCTTGTATATTTATGATTAAATAACTCATGGAAGTTTATAATTTTTGTTGCTTTTGTGAATGGATTCTTTTTGCCTTTTGCTTTTCATAGGTTGAACTTGTATATTGCAATCTTACTGTACTTTCTAATTAGTCCCTCCCTGACATACCTCTTCTTGTCTGTTGATTCTATTAGATTGTATAGATTAATGATCATGTCATCGGCAAATTAACAGAAGTTTTTTTTCCTCTCCATTAATTACTAACCGACCTTGTTTTTCCCTTGTAGTGTAGTGCAAAGCTCTAGTTAAGCATAGTGTGGATTCTGAGCATCCTTAGAGCTTTCAACTCTAAGGAAATGTGTCTAAACTTTCTTCATTATGCATAATATTAACTATAGTTTTTGGTATATAAACTTTATCTAATAGAATAAGTTCCTTTCCATGCAAAGTTAAAGAAAATTGAATGGATTTTTAAAAATTAAAGTTGTTTCCTATATGAAGCTAATGTTTATTATTATTATTATGTTGAATTATATTGATAGATTTTTTTCTATTGTTGAAATATTCTTGCATTCCAGTGATAAACTTTACTGTGACATATTATTATTTATTAATACACTGTAGGATTACATTAGATACTTTTTTAAAAAACTATGGTCGCTGTTCTCTGATTTTGCTTCTTAAAAATTGAACCTATAGTGCGGGTGATTTCTATTTATTTTTGCAGTAAAAGACTAGCAAAGAATGTCTCAAGGAGTATGTAGGGAGATTGTGTGGGTTGTGGAGAGTAGAATTTAAATACCTTTCCATCATTCTATATTTACTTGTATCTCTGGTTGCTCCCAGACCCAGGATACCACCACTTACCTTCTTAATTACCTTCTGACATCAACTTGAGCTATGTTTCCATTTTTCTAGAGTTTTTTCTTGATTAGTTTCTGAATCCATTTTCCTCTCTTCTATAATTTCTGCAATTATTTTTTGATGTTGGGAGCTAGCAGCACATTCTTGTTTGCTGTTTTGGCTCCCCTTCCATATTTATTTTAGTATTTTTATTTGGATATATTTCCACCATCCTCTTCTTTTATGCTTTCATGATGATAATTTTTCTCATTTCTTCTTCCCTCCCTCCCCTTCCCTTCTCTTACATCCTGCCCCCCATATTTGGATCAAGAAATTAGAAATATTTTTCATTTTCCCCTTCTTATGACCTGAAAAATAGACAATCTACCTACATTTTTTTATTCATGAAGAAGTTAGAGTTAGTTTATACTGAATAAAAAAAAACTTAACTGAATAGAAATGGTTAAACAAAGTCTAGGTATAATGTTGATGGTTTGGATGATAAAATAGTGTTAAAATATCCATTCTCCCAAAATTTATTCAGTGAAATCTCAATCTAAATCCCAGTGGATATTTTTGAAGAAATTGCCAAAATGAATCTATAATTTTTATGGAAATACAAAAGTGCTCTAAGGACCAAAACAATCTTGAAAATGAAAAAGAGTAGGAGGATTTACATTCATGGTTTCAAGACTTATTACAAAATTGCAATAATCAAGAGAATTTAGTATTAATATAAGGATATGCTTTTATTGGTGTAAGAATAGACAAATACATCAATGAAACTGAGAGTCCAAAAAGAGGTATATATATTGCATTGATTTTGCTAAAGGTACTGATGAAATTCAATGGCAGAAAACATAAAAGAATCATAGAGTTTCTAGAAGATTTGCCTCCCCTGCCTATCAAAGAGAGAGTAATCATTCTGGAGGAAAGTAAGTGGGACAATAAAAGCAATTTTATTTGTATTGTGAAATCTGAACTTGGAGTAAGCAAAAATCTCTTGAGAGGACTGAGCAATACACTTACGTGACTTCATCAAAATTAAAAATCCCTTTTTATCAGACTACCTGTATCGGCCAATACTGAGAGCATATGAAGAACTATCACCAGTCAACAATAAATTAAAGATAAACAACTCAATAGATAGGTTAAAATACTTGAACAGACATTTCACAAAATAAGGTACAGTGATGGCTGATAAATACATGAAAATGCTTTTCATAGTCATTAATCATCAGGGAGATGAAAATTAAAATGAGCAACTAGAATGGCTGCAGTTTCTAAAGTGATACCTAGTATTGGAGCAACTGGAATGCTCATATATTTCTGGTTTCAATGTAATGTTGTAATCACTTCAAAAAACTGGCCATTTTATAGTCACAAACATATTACCACACGGGACAAGGAATACTATTCATTTTTAATTACCTAAGAGGAAAGTTTGTGTGCCCCAAATCTTATACAACAATGTTTATAATAACCTTGTAATACTCCCAAACTAGAAATAACCCCAGTGTCCATGAATAGGACAAAAAGTTGCTTTATAGACATGTAAGGTAGCACTTCTTAACAAAAGAAAGAACATGCTATTGATGACACAGCATGGATGAGTTTCACAACCACTACATTTAAGAAAAGAATCTAAACACAAAAATTAATTTCATCTAATTCCATTGATATGAAGTTCAGGATCAGGCAATACTATGTATGTTTATAGAAATCAGAGCACTGGTTGCCTCAGGGTGTGGGGATTGACTGAGAAGGAGTATGAGGAAGCTACCTGAAGTAAGAGAGATATTCCATGTCTGGTTTGGGTGGTGGTTACATGATTGTATACAGTTGCCAAGTTTGTGCAAAGAACATTTACAATGTGTTCGTTTTCTTATATATAAATTATACTTTAACACTCCCCTCTCCAATACTTGGGGAAAAAAAAAAAGCAATGAAACAGTAGGGGATCAAAGAATGGGTACCATATACCAAGGACTTGGACTCTAGATCATTTTTGCTCTAACAGGTAGCAAGCAGTTTGTGATTTTAGTTTTTTCTATTGTATATATTTATAGTTAGCCACATAGGTGTGATTTTCTTCCCTCATTTCTTTCTTCTAGCTTAGATATTTCAAGATACTTTTTATGATGAAATTACAGTCTTGAGGATTTATTTTAATGAGTATCTATTGTGGCACATTCATTTTTTTTGACTGATAATTTCACCTTTGGTTTGAAAGATATTTTCGTTGGAATATAGAAGTCTATGTTTCTTGTTATTTTCTTTTAATGCATTTTTATAACACCCTGTCACCTTCTGACTGTTAGCTCTATCTAATAGTTGCTCCTTTATAGGCAACAGAGCAATTTCTCATCTTTGGCTTTTGTTTCACATTTTCACTATGATGTATCTAAGTGCAGATTAAAAATACTTTTTAAATTTACCCTGCTGCTTGAAATTTCTTAAATATCCTGAATCTCTGACTGATTTCTTTCAGAAACCCTGGAGAATTCTGCACTATTTGTCTTTATTGCCCCCCTCCTTCAGTCTCCATCTGCAACTCTGGACACATGGCACACCACACCATACCACTCTGTCTTCTCTGGTCTTTAATGTTTTTTATGTATTTTCTGACTTTTTTCCCTCTGGACTGTAATTCAGATAATTTCTAAAGAGTTCTTCATTATGCATTCTCTTGTTAGCTATGTCTGATCTACTGTTAAATCTACCCACTGAGCTTTAATTTCAAATAAATGTTTTTATTTCTAAAGACTCTACATGCATTTCTCCTTCCAAATAAGTTTGGTTACTTAGATTCCTGTCCGTTACACATATTTGAAATCCTTTAATTTCCTTAAACATATTACATAGCTTTATTTTATAGTCTGTGTCGGATTTTCAGTATTTTCAAGTTTTCCCAAGGCTGTCAATAATGATTGCTGTAGGCGCTTTCTCAATGCCTTGTCTTCTGTGTATTTGTGATTTCTCGTCCCCATGATTTCTGAGAACTTTATCAGTTGGAATTTTTTTAAGGCCTTACTTGAGAGTGAGTTTTTGCAGAGAATCCTTTCTTTGTCTCTGCAAGGCACCTGGGGTACTTCTACTTCAGCCACTTCAGAGTCGTGACTTTAGGTACAGTGAACTTGGGTTGAAAAGCTTGGTGAAGGTCAACTGTTAGTTATAAATTCTCAAGGAATTTTTCTTCTCTACTTTGTATCAAGGTTTAAAACATGCACATCCCTCACTATCTCTTAAGAGGAGGGCTGAGTTTACTTCTCGTCTATTCCCGCCTGAAGAGTTTTGTCCTTTGGGGGTCTCCGCTTTATAGGCAGAGCCTGACACCAGACTCTCCATATTTGGAGAGGCCTCAGTCCTTATCTTCTGTACCCTTGAATTCACAAGGTTGTGAAAGCTGATGCTTCAATTCACCAGATTAAGCAAATGCCCTTAGGTGGAAACTGCCTCTCTGCTCTGTTTACTTCTTTTGGGTTCCTTCTTTCAGTTATTTTTGACCTCTGAAAATTTATCACTTTCTTGTCAGTTTATCCTCACATTCACATAGGTTTGAGAATGTGTGTGTGTGTGTGTGTGTGTGTGTGTGTGTGTGTATACTCACACATACATATAGCATCCTTAGTTGTTTTACCAGAAAGGATTGATTGATACAGCTCAGCTGTCTGTCATCAGAAACAGGAGTCCTGCATTTACGTTTTATCTCATTTTCAAAAAATGCTTATTTCCTTGTGTTAAGTTTTGAAATACACATGATAATATAGCTGCATATGCATTTAATATAATTTATAACTGAAGAATTAAGTATAAATCTATGAGGGATTAAGGCTCAGAAATATTTGTGGCTGGGGTGTGCAGTAAAAATGTTTGGAGAACCCATCTTGGGTCACAACATGGACCCGCCCCTTCCTCTCACCACCTGGGGAGGTGACCGCAGATGCATAGAAGCTTTCAAGGGCCCGAAGGTCTTAGATTTTCTAAGACTTCTCTCTTGCCTTCCCTATTATAGAACAGAGTATTGGGAAATTATGCATATGTGAGTGGTTATTTTTAATTTCCTGAAAGAGTTCTGAAAGCTTTCTGCGGAGATGTGCTTGCCTCGTCACTGGTTGGTGCATGCTGTCCTGTGTACCTAGTAACACACAGGGCCTGCCACTGGCCGTGGAAGAGCTACTCCATTCTGGTGGCCTCGAGCAGAACCAGCCGCTCAGGAAGTTGTGCTCCCTCGCTCCCCATTGAGCTTCCTTGGCTAATTTTACTTGAGACAAACATCTTTCACTCCAAGGAAGGTATTCCAATTGGAGATGAGGCCTTTGACGGAGGAATACTTTTTTTGCTTATTTGACTGATAGGGCCTTGGCAAGGAAAGTCTGTTTTACCAGTTGCTGGCTTATGTTCTGCCTGAGAAGAACAATAATCTCACTGATGAATTATCTTCTACTTACAAGACATATTTGACTCATTTGTTTCCTTATAAAGATGGTGTCATTGATTAAAGATGGCCATTAGTGACCACTAACCTGTTCACCCTTCAAAGATGTTTCACATTTGCATTTTATGCAAGGAAGTGAAGCAGACAGTTTTGGGGATAACCTCTATGTTCCAAGTAATCTTAAAGATTGTCTCATAGTTTTAACGAATAATCAAAATGAAATTATTTAAATATACCCGAGTTTAATAAATTTATCTGGGGATAACCATTTGTAACTTTTAAATTGGGGAATAATGCTAACTTTTGACTAAATTTCGTACAGAATCTATTGGCAACGACCATTTTATTGAGAATGCAATTCACAAGTCTGGTGATATCCCAGCTAATGATTCTGACTATAAGCACTTAGCAAAGGTTTCAAAGTCAAAACATGGAATATTTCACACCCATTTTAGAGCCGAAAAACACAATCAAGTGCTCATTTTCACAAAAAGACATCAAAGCTTTATTTTTTATAAGCCAGTTTAGATTGAAACCCAAATCTATTTACTATTAAAATAATTGGGATATCAAAATATCACACTGAAGTCCAACTAGAACTCCATATGTTGTTGATTGGAGATAACCGGTTCCTGCCTTATAAGCTAAACTGGACTTTTTTGAGAGGGAATGGCAGTAACACTAACAGATAAAAAAATGATGAACTCACACGATTAGCCTTCAGTGGGAAGGTGCAGATGTGCCTAGTGTGGCAGAGTGCTCCCTGGCCCTCCTCAGGGGACCATGAGTGGTCATTTCCCTTGAGCACAGCCTGTGTGCATCAGTTCTTTCTACAGGTGTCTTTAGTCATTGCAGCGTAGTTGATAACTGACCAGAGAGGGGAACACACCATCTGGACTGACTTCTTTGGGCTACTTCTTTGCGGGGCACCCAGTCACATCCCGCTAGTTGTACTTTTTATGAATGGATGAGGGGACATTTGCAAATGACACAGCCCCTAATCCCCCACCAGCTGCGCTGCCTTTTCTGAGTGATCCTGATTGCTTTTGGCTCTACCCAGTGCAGTGTTTTCCATCAAGGCCGTCTTTCCTCTGCAGGGGTATTTACTATGTGCCATTTTGAAAATAAAAGGAACTTGGAGCAATCATCCAGTAAAACCATAAAACATTTTATTATCCGAGACGGTGAGGGGACAGGTTTGACATACAACACTGGCAGCGGCGATGGCCGAACAATGTGGTACTAAAGCGTGATTTAATGAGGCTTGGAGGATTTAGTTCAGTCAGAAAAGTTCCACTCTGTCTTGGGCAGAGGAGAAGTGAGCTGGCATGGGCACCTGACTGAAAAGCATCTCACCAGCGAGGCTTCATTCAGCAGCCCACGATTTGCCCTGCTATTGCAGACCACTATTATCAGGAGACTTTAGCTCTGGAGACTTCTGAGTGATTTAGTGGACCCCCAAATTTGGCACAGCTTCTCAGTGGCTTCCGTTTTACAAGGCCAGCAGTTAATCCAACAAAAGCCTGAATTCATTTCCTTCTATATCCATTGATTGCCAGCTGAGAGCTAGATGCTGTCAACTAGCTTTAAAAAAAATTCCATTTCATTGGAATTGAGGTCCTTTGCCCTCTGATGAATGGCAGTGTGCCATCTTGGGCGACGTTATTGTTTTCCATTTTTCCAGGGGAAAAACTCATTAGCAGATGGTGACTGGTCATCAAGTCAATCATTGTCTTTGGACTTAATCATACATATCTTTCTGTTCCAGCTGAACTAAAACTACCTGTTATATTTCATTATTGTGTTGGCACAACCTCAGCCTTTGAGTTATGAACATAAGATGTTCATGGACAAGTGCAAGCATCATTTTGTCATCTTCTTCACTGAAGCGGATATATTTGTTGAATATTTGTTGAGTAGTAATGGTATGCTTGGTCCCACGGGGATTGTATCATCACGTGGCAGAGTTAAAAGGCCCTGGTTGTTGTCCTGAAGGGCAGATGCGCTAGAAAGTGGGATGAGGTGCACATGTAAAGAGATAAATGAATTGCATTATTACATAAGGGCTCTTGTGGACATGGTCTTGGCCAGTTCTAATATGGTGGTTCTCTACTGATACAACACCACAGCATGACCGGAGAAGCTTTCACAAAGACAAAGGTGCAGGTCCTGTCTTAGCACAAGTTGCTGTAACAAGAATGTGAGCGCCTACCTCCTGGTTTTCAGATGGCTGTCTACTCATTGCATCCCCACATAGCAAAGAGCAGAGGAGGTAGGAGGAGGGGAGAGGAGGGGAGAGGAGGGGAGAGGAGAGGAGGGGAGAGGAGAGAAGGGGAGGGGAGGAGAGGAGAGGACAGGAGAGGGAGAGTGGACAGCGGGGTAGGCAACTCTCCTGTCTTTTCTTACAGGGTTACTAATTCCATTCACAAGAACTTCATGGCTTAGTAACCTCCTAAAAGCTCCACCTCCTAATCCCATTACTTTGGGAAGTTGATTTTAACATATGAATTTTAGAGGGACACACACATTTAGTTCATAACAGGTCTTTATGCCAGAGACCCTGATTAAATGAGTCTGCATGGGACCCAGGTAGTGGCACTTTGAAAAGCTCCCCAGGTGATTCTAATGTTCTAGGAGGGCTGAGAACTGCTAATCACTGAGACAGACCACTTGAATTGTGTTTTTTGGTTTGTCTTAATTTTTAGGTTCTGCTCTAGATTTTTTCCCCCTACAGATAAAAAGGAATGTTGTTTACTCTAGTAGCACTTGTCCACATCTTATGTATAGCCTTACCACTTCCCTGTGATAACCTCTCTGTAAAGCTCTGCATCCATTGGCCCTCATAGGGTAGAGGTGTAGTTATCCTTTTATTACAGATCTTTGCACAGAGAAGATGCTCCACCAATATCTGTTAAGTGAAAGAGGGAAGGAAAGAGCCAGTTGACCTTGAGCAAGATACATAAACTCTCTGCATAGGAGTCTTTTGTCTCCAAGTTCATAAAAACGAGGTGGATTGGGGGAGGAGAGATTAAACTATTTCTCCCTTGCCTTATAGCCATCATCTAGGGCTATATACTTAGGTTGACATGTGCCATTTTTAATGGGGCAGTCCTGGTTTTGTTTTGTTTTTTCACTTATATTTCTGAACTTTCCTGTCATTTTAATATAAATGTCAATTTTGTCCCATTTTTAATAAACCAGGGTTGTTCTTTTTTACTTTAAGGGAAAGGTGTAGGTAGGAATGAAGGCGAGTAGGCAGGCAGGGAGGAAAAGAAAGGAGGAGGATTCATCTTTTATTTTTCTTTAGTGGTTCACACTGGTTGCCTCCCCCTAGACTGAGGACTCAAACTCAGGGCTACGTGGCCTGTGCTCCTTTAGAAGCAATTGACCCAATTGCTTCTCTACCAGGGTCCACCACCAGGGCCATCTTTAACAAGGGTCGTTGCACTACCCCAGGCCCAGTCTACTGAGGGCCCCAAAGCAGCTGCCCCTGTTTCCCATGTTAAAGATGGTCCTTGCCAGAGTACACTTGTGGGGGTGTGGGGTGCGTGCTACATTGCTGTTCCCACCGCTTGTGAGTAAACAGGAGCCCTTCGGGCAGAGGAGTCCCCCATGCCCCGCACAGAGCCACGCCTGTTTCTTCAACGGGAGCAGAATACTGCAGGGTGATTGAGCTGCAGGTAGATACTATGGGGGTTCTCTCTGGCAGTATGGGGGTTATTTCTGGCACTGTGGGGTTATCTCTGGCATTGTGGGAATTATTGGGCATTTCTGGCATTGGGATGGTTAAATTGGCATTTTAGGCACGATGTTTAGAATGGGGCTTATAGGAGTGCCCAATCTGGTTTTCGATTAAGGTACCCAAATTCCTTGTAGCAACCCTAGTCATTCATATGAAGTCCCACTGGACCACATGCCATTACTGTGCCATCACTGACGGACTGCGCGTAGTACTTACTTGTTGCTGGCCTGTTTGCTCTGCTTTCCCTCTTGCCCTTTCTTTAGTGGCTATCTCATAACCCTGTACCATTTTTCTATCCCAATGCCCCATTTTTGTCTCAAGGAAGTATGGTCAGCCTATATTTAGTAGACATACATGGCTTCTTCTAATGACTTTGAAGCCCCTTAGAATAAAAATGCAATGCAAATTCTAGGCATTCTCATGGACAATTGACCTGGCAGTAATACCTTTGTTTTCCCATTTTCTATCAAGCAGCAGGTGAATTTTCATGAGATTATAGCAGAGCCGAAGCCGGTACAAATCTATTAATATCATCTAAATGAGATGGTTGACTTAAAAAAATTTGGAACGCAGTTAGGCCTCAGAGTCTGAGAAGGAAATAGCTGTCAAAGAGAATAGCCTCAAGACCTTGGTACTGACCCCCAGTTGGGGTTTGAGAGTTAAGGTTCTCCCCACAGTCTTTCCCATTGCACTGCCATTATTGATTGACCTCTCAGTTACTCCTCTTTCATTATAGTTTTACTTTTAAATCCTGTTTGCAAATGCATTTATTTATTTGGGGAGGGACTCAGGTATGAAGAGGCTGGTATTTCCAAGAGAATGTTTAGAACAGTAGTATTTCTAAAAGATCAGTGTTTAGGACTCATTTACAATGGCAAAATAACTATAAATGTCTTTTTCTTTTCTATGAATTAGTTTAACTGCATTTATGATTACTCCTCTTATTTATTTATTTTTTCTGCCCGCAAACTTCAGTGTGATAAAATTAGTACTCAAAGCTCTAAGCCATGAATTTTAGATTATGGGAAGGTTTGTGCTTCTCAGGAAACATTTTGGCCATTTCAGTGCTGTAAGTTTTGTGCTGTGAGTTTCTAAATCCAGACCTATTTGTTTATTTGGGGTTTAAAGTCCAGAGAGGAGATTGGTGCCTTGTCTCCATCTGACCTTTGCCCTCTGACCTTTGCCCTCTGCAGTCCAGGCCCAGTGTTGATCTTTCTCCATTGTTGCTGAGAAGGAGCAGCTCCTCTGCCTTATATTTAATTAGCAGATTTTCTCTTTGGAGATCAAACTGCCCTTTAAAAAATTTTCAGGTGAGAAAAACTAAGGCCCAAGGACATCAAAGGTCACCTTTTAAGTTGATCTGTCTCTCTGGAGTGAGTCTTTTTCCCAGGGTAGCGCTCTCTTATTTATTTTGGAAAAAAAAACAGGAGTTCAGACTGTCATTAGGGAAATTGGTATCATTTAAAGGTGAATTAAATATTCCCCTTTTCTAAATTGCTCTGGGGAGAGAACAAAGGAGGTATCACATGATGGTGGCTAACACAAAGATGCCTTCTTTTCCTTTCTGTTGTAAATGGTAACCTGCTAATAATGCAGGCAGTTTTGTCAAGACAGCTGGGCACAACCAGAGACAATTATTTCAAGGACTTTGAGTGAGCTGTGTGGTTAGACACAGTGGGTCCCCAAAGCATCAGGCTGGAGTCAGTTCTTAACATCGCTGTACTTCAGCTTCTACCTTTAGAGCTGGGCCATTCTGCATGTCAAATCCTGAATTTAAATTAATGTGAAGCTCCGCTGGAGAAAGCTCACTCCTCTGCAGCCACAGCTGGGCAGCCACCAGAGAGTTTTCAGGCTAGACATGTTTTTCCCCAACATCTGTCAGCTTAGCTAAATCAGAGTTCCAAATGAACAGTGTAATACCCAAGATCATTATCTGGATTTGTGACACTCCCTCCCTCTTCTCCCCAGAGGATTTAGGATTCAAAATGAAAAACAACATTTGTAAGGGATCAGGAGAGGGAGGATTTTCATCTTTATTATTATTACTACAAATAATACATTTTCATTAACATGGTTTTAATAGTATGAAACAAGAGAAATGAAACATGCCTCTTCCAAGTGAACATATTCCCTGGTGCCTTTTGCATAAGGTACTGTATCTTTGACTCATCCAATCCAAGATAAGCCTATTAATTAAGCTTTAGTCTACAGGTGTGGTCTACCTAGATGTAATTTTCCACTCTGAGATAACCGAAAACTTGCAGATGGGTTCTGAGTTTAGTGCTTTTTTCCCACAACACGGAAAAGATGCAGTCTCCGCTCGAGGTAGGAGACACTTAATCCACTAATCAAGCCAACAAATATTTACTGAGTGCCTCCTTGATGCTCAGTTAGATGCTAGTGTTGTAAGAGAAGAATGATGAGCAGAGCTTGTACCTTTAATGAGGAAACATGACTAACATGACAAGCAGCGTGACATTGTGGCCAGAGCACAGCGTTTGGAACAGGGCAGATCTCATTTAGAAATGCAATTCTGCAGCTTAAAAATCAGATGACCTTGAAAATTTTCTTCACATAGACAACTAAATCTCTTTGTACTAATGCAGGGTATTACTACCTTTAAGACTGTGGTGAGCATTAGCAATAATCTATGTAGAGGACCTACCACATCAGAGACTCCAAAATCATCATAAGATGGTTATCTATAGAGATATAGATCTATATACATAGATCGAGCTGTCTATCTATTTATCTGTCTATCTATCTATCTATCTATCTATCTATCTATCTATCTATACATCATAATTTAGTCCTTAATAAAAGTTAGACTCAGAGATGGGAAATACAGTGTCCGCCAGTATAGATGGGTAAATATTGAATGTAACTAAAGTAACAACTCAAAAACGACAGAATCAACTTGATAGAAGGGAACCTAGAAGTTAACTGACATACCCTACTCATCTACAAACACAGAAGCAGAAGCTCAGATAAATTAGCACATACAAACCTGTCACTACATTGTGAGTGGGACCCAGACTGAACTGCACTGAATCTTCCTTCGTGATAGTTCTCCATGACAGAGTGGTTTCCAAACTGAGTAGAGGGTCAGGAGATCTTGTGAGCTTTAAAGCAAAACTTTCAAGAGTCTGATCTGGAAAAGCTTGATGTGAGTTCCAGGAATATATTTTTTTTTTTCACACTGTGTTCTTGGTTTGCATATCAGTCCACTGCTGCAGCATAAAGAACACTCAGCAGGGGATTTCTGTTCTAGTTCTTTCTCTATACTGCTGTATAACTTAGCCAAGCCAGCCTTTTCATTTGTCTCTGTCTCCTGAAAGAGTTACATTGGTTGAGATTCTGGTCCCCTCCATCTCTCATAATCACTTCGTTGCACCACCAGCTCAAGTTGGAACTGAAGTTTGGATAGGATCTGGCTTGGAGGTGAAGGGTGAGGTGTGGATGGAGGAACTAACAGGAGAGGTAGAGGGAAAGATAGAGTTAATCTCATCTCTAAGAGAGATGACAGTAGCTGGAAAGTTTGCCTATAGGGAAGGAGAGGGAGGCTTGGTCATGTGGCTAGGACTTCAGTATGGAGGGCTCTGTGGGTGGGTTTCAGTTTTAGATATCATTTCAGAGAGAAGCAATTCCCAGCTGTTCTGTGGAACATGAGGCTCTTGAGATGTTCTGAAAGAGACCTCTGGCTCCTAAGTCTGGGAGATACTATATACTATATCCTGGTCTATGAGAATAATGAATAATGAGAGTTATGAGGAGTCTGATTAACTTTACTTAGTCTGGAATGTTTCAAATTTAATTGATCATAGTACAATTCTAAAAAACCTGTTAACTAATATTCTATGGGGGCACATTTTGGAAGATACTCTTTTAGAAAACGGCAGTCATTATAAGTTCTGTGCTTCGTTTTAGGGAACTTTAGAGGAACTTGGGAAAGTGATCATTAGAAAGAACACTTAAGAAGAACAGGAAATGAACTGGAATTTCTCAGTTTAGCCTTATGCAATACAGTTTTAGTTATGTGAATTGGTATAATGAGGGATATGATTGATTGTTCTTCATATTCACTGAGTATCAAGCCAGAAGGAATAGGTTTAATAGTTAAGCCTAGAGATTTAGGAGGAAGAAAATGGAAATCTTTCTGATAAGGGATATAAACTAGAATAGTTTATCTAGGGAAATAATGTGATTTCCAGAGTCTCATCCATTTCATGTAATAAAATCAGGGGGTAACCTAGGTAACAACTCAAGTCTCCTGCATTTTCTTCTCTGACTTTGATATTCAAGTTTTCGTGTACTGACATGGGAGCCACAGAGCACCCCAATAATCTAAACAAAGATTCAGCAGCTTACACAACCATGGATGTATAAAGAACTGGACATCTGGTCCAACTTCCCACCAAGGCAGGAGTATTTCTAACCCAAGGCCTTGAGCAATATGCTGGGAACAACTCCAGTGCCTAGGACATCATTATTTTTCTAGGCAGATCTTTTCATTAATTGTTAGGAAATTCTGCCTTACCAGAATCAAAATGTATTTCATTACCTTTTACATATTTTAGACCTAGTCATTGTGTTG
Organism: Solenodon paradoxus; assembly: GCA_004363575.1. Taxonomy (NCBI): domain Eukaryota; kingdom Metazoa; phylum Chordata; class Mammalia; order Eulipotyphla; family Solenodontidae; genus Solenodon; species Solenodon paradoxus. The sequence goes on along the minus strand of RJWH01004503.1, from coordinate 59,216 downwards.
GAACTCCCCCAAATAAGCTTGTTACTTTTGATGGGAAGACCATTTAGATGCTCAAAGACAAATATTATAGCTGCAGTAATCTTTCTTCAAGGCAAAAAGTTCAAGTCCTTCAGCCAGTTCTCCTAACGTATGGTCTCCAGAATCTTCAATACTCATCTAGAGATATACACTGATCACCGTGAACTATAGCTGTGTTATCATTTGGGCAGTCTTATTGCAGAGAGGCCATGTGTGCTGGGAAAATCCCTAAAATGAAGTCTTCACACAAGTCCAGCATGTCTGGAGTGCTGGGCTACTAGATCCATTAGGTCTATCTGGGATCAAGAGGTCACAGGAAGAAACCCACTAGTTTGGCAGTATAATGGATTTTCTGGAAAAGGCATTTGTTAGTAGTTAGAAAGGGTTGGACCTATAGTTGTCATAGTTCCTTCCTGTATTGTACCATCCCAGGAGTCACACTATCATTATTAGGAACAAGGGAGGAAGTTTCAATGGACATTGTATTTGGGAGGCTTTCCTGTGGTTAGAGGCAGGAGTGACTTAGTGATTTCAAGAAATTCTGCTCATCACTCTTATTGGGACCACCCCCAATCCCCAGACCTCACCAACCTAGAAGTATAAGCCAGATTTTATTCCTTGTTCAATCTTTTCCTCTTTCAGTAAGATGTTGTATAAGTCAATTTTTGTTGTTTATCATGTCACACAGCTAATAAAAATCTTTTTTTTCCACAAAGCCACTATCAAGTTCTTCCTGGTATTGCACTAAATTTTTGAATTAAAGCACAAGATTTTACATTTATCTCTGCTACATTTAATTTTATTTATATGATTTTATTGATGTTTCTAGAATTTTAGTTTTCTGAAGTGCTAGATATCCCTCTTGGAGTCATTTTCACTTTTGATAAATAAGCCCTCCATTTCTTCCTTACAGCCTTGGAACATACTTAACAGACAATGATCAAGGAGAGATTGTTTTATGCCATGCTATCTGAGACTTCTCTTGAGTAAGACACCAGCTCTCTAATCAACTTTTTAAACTCAAATATTCAGTCAGCAAGTCATTCACAGAGTAGGGCTATTTTCCAGCATGTGTATCTCCATCTTGTTTACAGGGAAATCAAGTAGGACTGTTGAAATAATTTATTAAAATTAAGTTCCATTATTCAATAGCTTGATTTCTTTCTTTCTACTTGTTATTCATAGGAATGTGGGCTTGACAGGAAACCAAAAGTGCAGTCTACTGGATGAAGGCATTGATGATATAGGTCTTGCTCTCTCAGTAGCAGGTGTACCAATGTTCACTGAGTAACAAGAAACAATTGCTCTTCGCAGCCTCAAGTTCAAACTCTAAGCAGTTTATAAGACCTTAGTTTCCTAGTTTACCCTTTCAACTTTGTCTGTTTTGTATTCCTCTCAGGCTTTGATTCTCTGAATTTCTGCTTTTGACAGCTTGCTTCTGCTTCCCAAATATTCCCTTCACTTTGTTTGACTCCTACTCATTTTGTTAGCTCCTACTCATCCCTATTTTAGATTTAACTTCCTCCTGGAAGCCAGCTTCAGTTCCCCAAGGCTTGTGTTCTTTTCTCTACCTCTTAGGTATCACTGCTTATGGACTTCTACTTGGCTGTTAACTCCTTGAGAGCTAGGACTATGTCTGGTACACATCAGGTTCTCAATGAATCAATTGAAAACTACAGACTGTGAGCTCATAGGGCAGCCAGACAGATTAGAGTGTTCTGAAAGACACCTTAAGGTCCTTTGTCAATATTCAGAGTATGGCCTTGAGCAAGTCATTGTACTTTGGGAACTTCATTTTTAATCTGTGTAATGAAGATGACCTGTAAGGCTGCAGGCTAATGCAAAGAGCATTCAACTGGAAACAAATAGTCCTGCCCTGGATCTGAGAGACTTGGGCAAGACATTTACCTCATTCACTTTTGTGAGTCTTAGTGTCTTTATTAGATAAAGAAGCTTTTGCACAACAAAGAAACTCACCCACAGGAAAAGGCAACTACTGAATGGGAGAATATATTTGCACATCCTATATCTGATAAGAGATTTATATTCAAAACATATACAGGTGTCATACAACTCAGCAGCAAAAACAAACAAATATGAGAATAAAAAATGACCAGAGAATCTGAATATGCATTTTTCCCAAAGAAGATATATAGGTGCCAAAAGTACATGAAAAAGTACTCAGCCTCACAAATCATCAGGGAAATTCAAGTACAAACCACAACAAGATACCAGCTCATACCTATTAGAATGCCTATTATCAAAAAAGAAAAAAAAGCGTTGGTGAGGATGCACTGTTGGTGGAAGTATAAACTGGTGCATATACTATGGAAAACAGTATGGAGGTTTTTCAAAAAAATTAAAAATAGAGCTACCATGTGATCCAGAAATCCCAACTTTAATAGAACTAGCAAATGGTTCAAGGTCACACTGTGGTAAATGACAGAGCTGGCTTCCCAGTCTGACTCCAAAGCCCATGCCTGTGCCATTTCATTTGTGGCTCCTCCTTTATTCATTGCCCAACAGGAGGCCTGGCAGAAGGCTCTCTGCATCTCTCCAGGTCTAAGTCTGACCGCAGGACTTGCTCCAGCACTAGGAAGGAGCTGGTGCTAACATGAAGCTCTCTGGCCTGCATGTGGAGCGAGGTCTGCCTGGAGCCTGCTGGCGCTGTTGGCATGACTGGTTTGAAGCCCTGCTCACGATCTCTCTCTCCGGAGTAGAGGGCGGGGAGCAGGCACGGAGGCATCCAGGCAGCATACGTGGTTTATAAAAAGCCATCAGGAGCACCGTCCTGGGACTGCAGTCATTTATCCACACTTTTTCCTTGTAAAATGTTACTGACTGTTTTACACCAAGGGCAGTTTATCCTGAATGGGATGTACAGGCATTCAATTCACCTCTACTTTTTGCCAACTCTGCTTTTTCCCCCCTTGCTTCTGAAGTTATGTACGGTTCTGAGAGAGGAAGCCATTTTCTATGTGAGGGGGAAAAAGAGCTGACGGCTTCAAAGAGAAACCTTCCATCATAGGAAAGAACATTTGGTTGGAGAGATAATGCCTTTGTTTTTAAAAATGGAATTCTACTTCAGTGGTATTACATTCTTCTAAAATTGACCCCATTTCCGGTCAGATGCTAAGAACTTTACAGAGATGATCTGTATCAGTGTACCTTGTGAGGGTAAAATGGAGGAGAGATATGATCAGCTCTATTTTTCAAATGGGAAAATTGAAGCCCAAAGAGGTTAAATCACTTGTTTAAGACCACAATGAAAGGCTGCTGGGGCAAATTGCTTGCCCCAGCAGCTTGGTTAATAACAGAGAAATGGAGAGAAAGGGCTTCTGAGCCACTTGTTCCCTTTTCTACCCGCTCCCCCCTAGCTATCTCTCGTCCTTCTCCCCCAGTTATGAGATTTGTGCTTGATTTGTAGATGAGGAGACTTGAGTTTCTGTGACATTAGCCATTGCCTGAAAGTCACATACTTCATTATTGTAAAGCAGGTCTCGAGCCTAAACCTTCTGAGTCCAGGCTTGCCTGCCTCCTGAACCTTCCAGCTGCCTTCATTAGTACCCGCCACTCGCCTGCCCCAGCTTTCGCAGAGAATCTAAATATAATGGATTGCTGCTGCAGAATGCCAGGATATTTTAATTTATAGAAAAGAATAATGGGGTTCAGGTGAATGCCCTCTTCTGTATATTCTCTTTGGAATGAGGCTTAGCTTTATTGTCCTTTCACTTCCCGTTAGTTCTAGCTAAAGCGATTCCATAATGACATATAAACCCAAACATGAGTAATTGATGGCAGCCTCAGGAGCTTGAGCAGGATAAAACCAGACCGACTAGAATCTCCAGGGTGAAGAATTAACATTTATTGGTTTAGTGAAATGAATTTATGTTCCAATAAACCCAGTTACGGACTAGACAGTGATTTAATGAGGTGCCTTCTGTAAAAAGAGCAAATATGAACTTCTGGGCCTGGGTTAGGTTGTAACTGATATATCGCCTACTAAAACAGTTTTTCAGATATGTTCAGAAAAATCTATGAAATTTCTTTAATCCATGAAATTTGTGTTTAACCCATTCTATCAGGACTCTGAGCACTCAAGAAAATCTGAAGAACAAAAATGAGGGCAAATGCCACCATAAGAGAAAAGAAAAATACTGAATCTGTATAGACCTGAAACCCTTTAAGTCTAGGGGTTCTTGCTCTAGTGTAAGAAGTGTGGCAGGGGAGGGGAAGGGCAGAGAGGATAAACATCACGTGCCTTTTCTGTGGCTGGGCAGTCAGAGAGAATGATATTCTCTGCCATTTGATGGGCCATCTCTTGGCCATTTGATGGGCCACATGTGACATTGTATGTTACATAGACCCCTGCCTTCCACTGCTCTCTTTGTTTCTTCATTGAGAGAAACAAGGAATTGGTTTTCTTTGATAATAAACGTCTCAGACCAAAAAAGTTGAGTCATCTTGATTGTTTTTCATTTGTATTCCCTATTTTACCATCAGGAATCCCATAGGTTCTGCTTTCAGAATATCTCCAGCATCTGGCCACTTTTCACCACCTCCTTTATTGTCTCCATAGTTTAGCCACTGCCCTCTTTGCCTGGGTAACTTTGGTGGCATCCTAATTGGTCTCCCTTCTTCTATTCTTGATCTGTACCCTCTCCCTCTGCGCTCCCCCTACACACTTATCATCTGGTCTTAACACAGAGGCCAGAGGGGAATAATTTTAGAATGGAAGTCAGATATTGCTGTCACTCTGCTCCAACCTACAGTGACCTCCATCTTATACAGAGTAAATAAAGCAAAAGGCATCATAATGGCCTACAAAGCTTTACACAGTCAGGCCCTAACCCATTTGCCCCTGTTCTCTAACTGAATACCCTACCACCTCCTCCTAGCTTTTTCTGCTGCAGCCTCACTTGCTGATTCTGGAAGATAGCAGGCATGTTCCTGCCTTACTGCTTCTGCTTTCATCACTCTTCTTCCAGATAGCCATATGGCTTATTCCCTTATCAACCTCTTTACTTTGCTCATTCTCACCTTCTCAACTGAGCTTCATTCTGATTCTCCTACATAGGCCTGTAAACTACCTGCCTACACACACACACACACACACACACACACACACACACACACACACACACACACACGTTCTGACTCTTCGAGTGTAAGCTTTGCAGGGACTGGAATCTGCCTGTTTTATTTAATGATGCAGTCCCGAAGTCGAGGACCATGCCTGGTACATCGGAATTGCTCAATAAATGTTTGTTGATTGAATGAATGAATAGATGAGAAGTCTGCTGAAAGCCATCCTAAAACAGATTTAATACTGAGGTGAGATGCAGGACTAATTCAATTTTGTTTTCACTGTCTGATATTTTTGCAGTCTGCTTTTTGTTAGATGTTTTGTTTTTACCTTTAGAAAACAAGATATAGTGAATTCAATTGAAACCGTATTTTCTATGTCTATGAAATCTTGAGTTTTTGGGTGAAAGAATTTCAATTAGATGAAGAGGATTTTTGTTTGAATAATTACTGTTAAATTTTATCTTATTGGATCATATTAGACATTTTAGAACTTGCCACTAATTGGAAGAGCACTAGGAAGAATGCACCCTCTTCTAACGTCACCATTGAAACTGACAAAATATTTGAGCACCCACTGGGTGCAGAGCACTGGAAAAAAAAGCCCATTAAATGTGTGCCACATACATCTGTGCTGCTGTGAGGCCAGATGTTCTAGTTGTGGGAGTTTTATGTTTCCAGTGCTTCCAAACAGGGATGCCAGATTTTATGCATTTAAATGAACTTTGTGAGGAGTGACTGGCAAGTATAAAACGTGGTCAACAGCGAAGGAAGCAGAAAGCAGATTGGTTCAAGCAGAAATACTCTACAGTCCTTTGAATGATTTTTTTTTTATTATACTTTATCAGGCAAAATGTAGACCAGAGGTGTCATCCTAATTCACATTTGTGTAGTACCATGCAGCTTACAAAGCACTTGCTTATAATAGATCATCTCAAGTGTATAGTCTCTGGGAAAAGATTTAAGGAACAATAAAAGGACTTACTTGTGCCTCATCTCTCCCTCAATTTTTTGGTCAGAACACTGGAAAATTTCTCCTTGGAGTCACTCTTTTGGAGATATATATACACATACCCACACACATACTTTCACACTTGTTGAAGAACTTTATGAGAATAGGATAAAAAGTGTGGACTTCTCCAGAGCAATAGCCATATTCACATGTATATACAATTTTGCTAATAATTTTAAGGAATTTACACATTCCTGATGTCCAGATCAAGAATTTTTAGGTTAGGCTATTGTGTTTCCTGATTAAATCGTCCACAGTTGAATCATCACCTTAAGCCACAGATACCTCTGACCACGTAGACCATGTGCTAACTGGCCCACCACATCTAGACAACTAGAGCTTGGAGGACTGAAGACAGCCTCAGGGCATTCTGGTGTATCCCCCACACCCCACAACCCCAATCCTGAGGGAGGGATATGCAAATAGGAGAAGACTGAGACAATGGAGTAGGTGTCTCCCGAGACCAGCTTTCTCAGCCAATCTTTCCCCGAGGACCCGCCTGGCTGCCTAGCTCCCCTTCAGGCTCTCTTCCCAAGTCAGTCATTTTTCCCTGAGGGTAGTCAGCTGCTGAAAATGCCCAAGAGGAAGAGAGACTCAGTGAGTGAAGCTACAAGCAGATCATGGCAGGGCAGAAAAGTGATTTGACAAAGAGAGTAACAGAAACAGAGCTATATAATTGGATGTCAGTGTATTATTTCCAAACCCAATATCCCAGTATCCCAACTTCCCAGGAAGTTGAAATAGAATCTTCCAGTATGATAGATTGCTACATATCAAAGAAAGCACGCTGGTACTTCCCAAGGCCAGAGAGAGTCCGTGGTCACAAGAGCTGCACTTCATGGATGTTTTTGACACCACCTCTTATCACAGCTGGAGGGGTCTTTAGATGTCTATTTTATGTGCTTCCTCTTCTGCAGCTTCTAAGGTCTGATGGTCAATATTTGGCTGGTGAAGGTAGCAGCCATATAGTTTGGGCGCAGATCCTTTCTGTAGAAGAAAATGCTGATTCTCCATGTTTTCTCTGCTGCTAGAGGAGGATAATAAAAGCTCCTTTTTTCCCCGCCTCTTGGGGGCTTGGCGAAGATTAATTAGATGCTGTCTGAGAAATGTCTTAAACTCTGGCAAAGGAAGGTGCTAAGCATTATTTCTAAAGTTGGCATCTTTAACCCATTCAGTGAAATAGGGATCTTCACTCGTTAATTGGAGTTTGGGTAGACGCGATCCAGTCTCCCACGTGAAATGGCTAGTAGGATGGCGGTGGCTGAGGGGGTTTCCTGGTGGAAGCAGATCGATTTAAGGAAGTCACTTCAAATGGGAGATTATTTCTGGACTCCAGGTGCTAGTTGAACATACTGAAAGGAGAGAGCAGATGTGGCTCAGGCCAGAACAGTCAGGACCCACTTTGAGTCTTCCCATCTCTGGATTTGGTGAGAAGAGAAGGGAGCATCATAAATGAGTCAAGGGCAGCCAGAGAACCTGAGATGGTAGTTTCTGCTTGACTTCATGCTAGGCAGCAGACAGACCAGATGCCTTGGCTAGGAAGACTCCTTCGTCAGGCCCATTGTCCAAGCCCAGAGGTAGGCCTGTGGGTAGACTAATTGTACATGCCAGGGTGTGGGGAGACACCGTGTGAGAAGGGTCTTCTTGCGAGACGCTTCTCAGATGGTCTTCCACATTTCCAGTGTCAAGTGTAGTCAGATATCTGTTCTGAACACATGACAAGGTTTTGAAGCAAGAACATTTCTTTCCTTCATTCACTTAATCACCTACAATTAGTTGTCGTTTAAAGTACCACGGATATAGCTATGATCAAGAGAGTCAAAATACCTACTCCTAAGGAGTTTACATTTTAGTAAAAGAGAGAGTCAATAAACAAGTTCCTCTATTGGTCTACATCAGAATGCTCTACAAGGGCAGGATTTTCTCTTGAATAGTTTAGTCCATTGCTATGTTCCTAGAATCTAGAATAGAACCTATCTAGAACAGCTAGATAGTAGGGGCTCAATAAGGATTTTCTGAATAAATGAATGAAAAATATACATTCAGATAGTGGTAAATACAATGAAGGAAGTGAATCTGGTTGTAGGTGGGAAATGAAGATGGAGAAATAAGAATTGCAAATGTAAGGCTTTGGAGGCTTGGTTAGAGTTCGGGTAAGAGCAATAAGTTTAAGCACACAAAATACGATTAAGTTTATATTTTAAAGAGATGACTGAATGCTGGGGGAGAAGAGATCAGAATGTGGAGAATAAAGGCCAGGACACCAGTGAAGAATCTGTTTTGCGGGTCCAAACCAGTGGCTTGCTCCAAGCAGGTAGCCATGAAGTGGGTGGGAAGTAGGTTCATTTTGGAGCTGAATCAGCAGGATTTGCTTATGAATGAGGGTCAAGCAAAGAGAGGGTTCATTGGTGACTTGGGGCTTTGACTAGTAAGAATATAGATATCTTTTCAGGCTTTTCGGCTAATTTTTAATAGGATTTTATTGGTGGTAGTGTTTTCAGTTTGTTTGTTTTTTGCTATTATATTGTATAAGTTCTGTATGTAGTTTAGTATTAATCTCCTATCAGATATATGATTTGCAAGCATTTTCTCCCATTTTGTTGGTTGCTTTTTCCTCTAGCTGGTAGTTTTCTTTGCTGTAATGTAATTCCATTTCCTTATTTTTGCTTCTGTTGCTTTGGCTTTGGTGTTAAATACAAAGAATCATTGCCAATCCCAACATCAAGGAGCTTACCTTCTGTGTTTTCTTCTAAAGTTTATGATTTCACATATTGCATTCTTTAATCCATTTTGAGTTGATTTTCATGCATGATGCAAGATACGGGTTTGATTTCATTCTTTTGCACATGGTTGTCCAGTTTTCCCAACATCATTGCATATTCTTAGCTCCTTTATCATAGATTAATTGATCATAGATGAGTGGATTTATTTCTGGACTCTATCTTTTCTCTTGACACATGTGTCTGTTTATAGCACAATAAAACACTACATTGATTACTATAGTTTTGTAATATAGTTTGAAATTAGAAAGTGTGATATCTTCAGCTTTCTACTTCCTCAAGACTGATTTGGCTATTTGGGTCTTTTGTAATTCCATACAAATCTTAAAATTTTTTCCTATTTCTTTGCAAAGTGTCATTTGAATTTTGATAGGGATTGCCTTGAACCTCTAGATTGTTTTGCATAATGTGGACACTTATACAATCTAAATTCTTTCAATCCTTCCAATGAGCACAGAATATCTTTTCATTTATTTTAGTCTCCTTCAATTTCTTTCATTATTGTCTTAGAATTTACAGTGTACAGGTCTTTAACCTGTTTGGTTAAATGTATTCCTAAGTATTTTATTCTTTGATGCAATTGTAAATGGAATTATTTGTCAATTTATCTATTTATAGCTTATTGTTAGTGTATAGAAATGTAACTGATTTTTATATAATGATTTTATATTCTGCGACTTTACTGAATTTGTTCATTAGTTTGAACAATTCCTTTGGTGAAGTCTTAAGATACCATGTCAACTTCAAATTTTATTTCTTCTTTTATGATTTATATTTCTTTCTTTCTTTTTTTTCCTAATTACCCTGGTTAGGAATTCCAGTACTATATTTAGTGAAATTGGTGAGATTGGGCATCTTTATCCTGATCTTAGAGGAACTGCTTTTAGCATTTTTGCTGTTGCGTGTGGTGCTAGATGTGGACTTGTCATATGTAGTCTTTATTATGTAGCATTATGTTGCTTCTATGCCCAGTGTGCTGAATTGAGAGTCTTTATTATGCATTCATGTTGAATTTTATCAATTGCTTTTTTCTGCATCTGTTGAGATGATCATTTGTGTTAATTTGGTACATCACACTGGTTGATTTGCAAGTGTTGAGTCATCCTTGCATCCCTGGAATAAAACCCACTTGATCATGGTTATGATTCTTTTAATTTCTTGCTGATAATTTGTGAAGGATTTTTACCCTATGCTCTTCAGGGATATTGGTAGATTTCTCCAGTGAAACTATCTGTTCTTGAAATTTTGTTTGTTGTTGATTTTTCATTACTGATTTGGTCTCCTTATTAGTAATTGGTATCTTCATATTTTCTGTTTCTCTGCATGATTCAGTCTTGGTAGATTGTATGTGACTAGGGGCTTATCCATTTCTTCTAGATTGTCCAGTTTATTGGAGTATAGTCATAGTAGTGTCTTAAGATCCTTTGTATTTGTCTGGTATCAGTTATGATGCCTTCTCTTTCATTTACAATTTTATCTATTTGGGTCCACTCTCTTTTTTTCTTAGTAAATCTGGTTAAAATTTTGTGTATTTTGTTTACCTTAAACAAGAGTTCACAGTTTCACTGATATTTCGAAGCATTTTTTATATTTAGGATTTAAAGAATCTTAGAAATATCTAAGGCAAAGTCTTTAACTTTCGTTCCCCACTTTTAAAAGATAAGAAATCTTTCCTTTAAGTGGAAACTTATAAAAATCCCAATATGTAAGATAATTTGTTTTTTCTCCTGATTCCAACTCCCATTCTTCTGGATTTGGCTGCCCTTTATCATGTCTGTTCAGATGTGCCTGCAAAGACAGCAAATGTGTCTTAACTCCTACCCACTGGTGGATTGACATCAGAAATAGCTCAGGTAGAGATTCATTCCTTGACTTAGTATTTAATTACCCATAGAAATCTAAAAGCTCATGGCAGAAAAACAAGTAGAACATTATTAAACACCAACCGACCTTAAGATGTTAGTGGAAAATCAAGTTTACATTCTTTCTTTGGAGTTAATTTGGATGGACGTAGGAAAGGTGGCTGGATCATGAAGATTATGAGTATGAGAAATGGGGCAAGGTCTAGTAAGAAGCTCCAGCAAGGAACGAGTCTAGAATGGTAGTGGTGCTGAGGCCTGTTTAGCTTATACCTTGTGGTCAGTTTTGGCTTTAAGATTTTCCTCTTCTCGGACCCTCTTCAGGAAGCTTTCAGTGCCTTCAGTTCCTGTTGTTTTGTTAATTTTGCTGAGACACTGTATACTTCTTCCTTTGTTTCTGGGTTATATTTTATATTGCTGTTAGTGACAGAAAAGTTCCAAAAAGTCTAGGCCTCTTTGCAGATGAGATAGCCATAGGACCAAGCTAGACACCTCCACCTCTATCCTTTCACCCTCCAGTTAAGAGAGAGAATCCAGGAGACCATGGGAAGAGCAGGAAATGGTTCTTGTAACAGATTAACTATAATCCTCCAAGTGCCTTACCAAACCCTGCCAGGTATTGTTAGCTATTGGGTTTAGGAGAGAAATCTTGAAGAAATGATTACCAACCAGGTGGCGACTTTATACCGCTGTTATGCTTTCCTTGACTGCTGATGGAATCAGCATATGCACCTTCATCAAAATCGCATCTTATTTTAAAAGATAGGTGGAATCCTTGCAATTCCATCTCTAGAGCCTTTATGGATGCATGGAGGTCAGGTTAAATGTCCTTGAAGGAAGCTTGCCCTAGAGGCCCCCACTGCCTTGGAGACAGTCACTGGTGGTTGTGATAGACCTAACCTACCAAAAACCCACAAACCAGATTGATTCTTTTTTGGTCATTAACACTTAAGCATTTGAAGACAGTAATCAAAAACCTCTGTAACACAAAAAGCAATGATTGGAAATGGGAAAACCACTCTCTTCCCTGAGTTTCAGATTCCTAACTACAAAATGGGGATAATAACACCCTCTACTTAGCTCACAGAGTTAGTGTGGGCAACAAATTCTTTTAAAACTGTTCTGTACTATTCAAAATAAAAAATCCAAATGCCTCTGGAATAGGAGGCCAAAGATCATATATATCTGTTGATTCAGGGCCAGATGTAGTAATAGAGAATGGTGAGGCCTGTGGCATAGTGACACATACATTTCACAAAACTGAAATTGTATGAAACATTGTGGAGTCTTATGAAACATTTCTAAGCTAAATTTGGCTTTGAGCCACAAGCTTTAGATTCCTGGAAAATACATATTAGGGCCCTTTGTTGGCTATTGCATAGGGGAGTCAAGATGGGACAACGGAGGCTTATTTTTTATGTTTTGATGTACAAGGCTGGTAATTTCATGGTCTGAAGGGTTTCTCCTTCAAATACATGTCTTTGTCTTAGGCTTTCTAGGAACTAAATCCTCATCGTTAGGGCATTAGGGTGGGCTGAGAGTTGGGAATTAGGGATCAGTGACGATTAGGGGATTGATGATCCTCATTATGATGTAAATATGTCTTAACTATGTCATCTATAATGGAAAACCTATTGATTCTCTTTTGGTCATTAACACTTAAGCATTTAAAGACAGTAATCAAAAATCTCTGTAAAATGTTAATTACACCCTTTAGCTTTAATGTTGCTATTCCACTTCCTACCATGTATAAAGTAGTGACTGGGTTGCATTGATGAATATTCTGGTCCTACCTCAAAGGTATTTGACTGTAAGGGTCAAGGTAGTACCTTTTTGTTCATCAGTGAATACCTGGAACTTGTAAAACTCCACGGGAGCTGGACACCATCAAACCCCTTCCAGTGCATGACAAATGCTGAAAGTGAGGTGTAGAGGGGACTGTGAGTGCATTATCAGTTACCTCTGGAAGGGAGAAGAGACTGGGGAGATGGACACAGGTCATAGGGAGAGCTAAGAGCTGGTGATTGATGAAGAAAGAAGGGATCCTGCTGGAAATCCCCCTTTTCTAGGGGCCTGGGAAGCTGATCAGGTGGAGTACCTCAGGAGAAGAGAATGTCAGTGAGCAGGGGCCACTGTGGAAGAGCTGGAACTGGAGGGACAAGTTGGCATGGAGTGGGTGGCAGGACAGCTCTGAGCACGTGGTGGGCTGGTGGTGGCTGACTTAGGAGACTCTGCCAGGTGAACATGCATGTTGAGCTGCCAGCAGGCTCCTAATCTGGGTGGGTTTCTGTGCTTTGTATGGGGTTCTAACAGGCACGAGGTCAGCTGGAGACCACGTCCTTGGTGCTACTGGACTCTGTTGCCTGTAGTTGGCCATGGGCATGAGTTACAGCCTCTTCCCAAGCCTAGCATTCTCATTCTTTCCCTGGTACCTGGTGGAATGGGCTATCTCACAATCATCTCCCAGACTTAAGAGGCAATTTTAATAACTGCAAGGTTTTATGTTGCCAATTCACCCCTGATAACAGAGCTGTTAATTGTAGTGCTTATCAATGGCTGTTAGGGCAGAAAGGGTTGAAGTGAAGACAGTGCTTTCAGTTGGAAGTTGGAATCTCTCCCAGGTTTGGCAGCTTAACTTAGTTCAAGGTCAGAACATCTTGTGAGAACTTGGAGGTGGGGATTTGAGATTGCTGCGTGTATTTGTATTAGTGTTTTTTCTCCGACTCCCATAATTCTGCCTGCAACATTTCAGGCTCAGCTCCTGCCATTCCAACACTTAGTATAGGGGCCAGAATATATGCAGCTACTGATCATGCTGAAATTTTAACATCTGGAACTACTGAATGATTCTACCTCTTCCTTGATCTGTGAAGACTTGATTTTCTCATTAAATTTTTTTTTTAAAAAAGGGACAATCATATCTAATTCATCAGTTGCTATAAGGAAGTGTTGGTATGGTTGAAAGAAGATGGATTTTGGAGTCAGATGGACAAAGCTTTTAATTTTTATCTCTCATTTACCACATTTAATGAGTGATCTTGGGTTATAATCATGTTTTGAGAATCTATTTTCTCAACTGGTAAAATACATATAATCAATCATACTGACCTTCGTTTGACAAATAGAAGGCTGTCTTGGATAACAGGACCCTTTCTTTCTTCCTCATCCATATGGTTCATGCTTTAAAGCCTTAGCTCCTTGTAGACATGTAATGGAAGCTCGTTATGGAGTTTTATTCTCTCCTGTTTCCTAGGATCCTAGAATATTCCTGCCCTGACTAATTCTATTTTTCTAAGCTACTGCCCTTTGCTACCAAATGAGGACCCTCCACGCTCTCTCTCTCTCTCTCTCTCTCTCTCTCTCTCTCTCTCTCTCTCTCTCTCTCTCTCTCTCTCTCTCTCTCGCTCTCTCTCTCTTTCTCTCTTCTTCTCTCTTTCTCTCTGTCACCCCACTCCCCCAAAAGTTTGGCTTTAATTGGGTGTAGGGAGGAAAGCAATCTACTTATATTGATTCATGTCTATGTGCTAATGAAAGTTCCACCTTGGAGCTTTTTACAGGACTCTTTGCACTTTCTGAAGGAATGCCTAATCAATGGTGGAATCAACCAAGGAGAAATTCTGACTGGAGGACTAAGGAAACAGTAGACTTTCAGATTTTATGGAGGAGGCAACGGTGTTAAGGTTGGAGAGGAAGAATGGTGTTCAGGTAGGTTGGTAATGCCTCTGTGTCCTGCATTGTCTTCATTTAATGGTGGGCTGTGTGTGAACAAAGAAAGTAGCTATTTGAGAGCTAACTCTAGAGGGAAATGCTGTCTGTCTCTACCCAAAATGCCGTTCCTTCAAAGATGTGAAGGATTAAGATCTGGGCCACTGTTAAAAATTATTGTTTATAATTTTCATGGCCCATTTTGTTTTCAGAGTTCTTTTCATTCATTAATTAGTTATTCATTTATTTAACGCAGTTTTTAATTGTGTGCTTATTCCATCTTGTAAAGGTGGAATTATTCAGAGGAACATTTAAAAGAAATTAACAGTATGACAGAGCTTATAATTGTGCTTTAATCTTAAATTAATATCCCTCCTGTTTTCACGTTACCAGGACAATTATCCCGACTGGTACCAGAGCAGGAAATTATGTATTGCCCTATATATGGCATTCCCTCCCGGAGAGCACACCATTTATCACGGCTTTTTAATCTCCTCTGTGTGCAATGGAAGATAAAACATCTCAACAATATTTCAGTGTTTGGAGAAGATTAAAGCTTTGTAAACATTCATGTTTGTTTCCCCCAGTCTCTCTGCTGCATCTAACTGGGTCAGAGTTTAGGTGGGTTTGGGTACACCTTCAGGAATGTGACTGTTTGTGTGGCATTTCTGGGGCCCTCTGAAAAAAGTCACATAAGTAACCCCAGCAGGAGAAGCTGGAAACATGCTGTTTGTTCTCACTATTTCCTTCTTGCAGCACTTCCCCTTTTTCAGTGACAGCAGAATTTGACATTAGCTGAATTGAAAGTTGAGGACAAAGCCAACATTTATATCCTTAGACTGGCCACAGATTTCTTCTCCCTTAGAGAAGAGCCCCTAAATTCAGACTGTAACCCTAAAATGGAAGTGCTGCTCTCACCTTGTCTGCCTACAGTGGAGTCTTGAGAAAGATGCTTTGGGATCCGGGGGAACAGTCTACTGGAACCTATAAGAGTGTTCCAGAGAAACAATCAGTGGAGTAAACAACCATGAACATAAGCCATGTTAGAGAAGTGCTGTCATTTTCAATATGGGAAGAGGTTCCCCAAACAGTGAACAAGCAATAACTCTGGACACTAGTCAGGCACTCCAAGGAGATAGTACCAGGTTCGTTGGGTTAAGTGCTCAGCTCTGCAACCCCATTTCTGATGCCAGTCTCAGGCCCAGGTTGTCACCAGTGCTCTTGATTGGCCATAGACCAGAGGGTCCAGCAACCTCCTCCAAGTCAGGATGTCCATTCCAAGTTGTTACTTGTATTGTCTGATCAAGTGGCTAAAAGCCAGAGGTTCCCACGACCCACTCCTTGAGTGTGATTAATTTGCTTGAGTGACTCAGGGAACTTAGGAAACCCAGTTACTCACTGGAATGCTGGTTTATTATAAAAGGTTAAAGGATCGGATGGAAGAAATGTGTGGGGTTAGGTAGGAGGAAGGGGAGCAGAGCTTCCATGCCCACTCCTAGCCCACCATCTCCTCAAATCTTCATGTATTCAACCCCCTGGAAGTGATCTGGGTTTGTATGCAGGCTTTAATATACAGGTGTGATTGAGCAAATCATTGACTAGGGCTGTTTGACACAGTCCCCAGTCCTTTCCCCTCCTGGGAGGTCAGGGAGTCAGACCAAAATGTTCCAACTTTCTAATCTCATGGTTGGCTTCCCTGACTTCTTTGGGTGTTTTCCAATAGTCACTTCATTAATGTAACAAAAGACACTTTTTCTTTGGTTTTCCTCACATAGGAAATTCCAGTGGTTTTAGGAGCTTTGTGCCAGAAAGGTGGGGTGAGGGGTGGTAGTGAAATGTAGACCAAATATATATTTCTTATTCTGAGTCACATATTAGTCTGATTGTCCCACATGATTGTGGAGGTGGTCATGTTCAAAATCTGCAGGACAGGCTTGAAATTCAAGTAAGAGTTGATGTTGCAGTCTTTACCCAGGAGGTTGGAAAATCAGGCAGAATTTCTGTGCTTCAGCCTAGAGGCGGATTTCCTTCTTTTCCTTCTTCAGTCTGTGCTCCACACATTCGTTCTATCTTTATTCTGAGTTTTCTATAATGAGAAAATGTAGCATGTTTCTTTCACCGTAGCATAATTTTGTGTGGAGAAATACATGATGGGAAGTACCCTGAGAGATTCTGTCCCCTCTTTCCAGTTCTCCTTGCAAAAGCAAGCATGGCTGCGCCGTGTGACACAAGCTGTGCCAGAGGCTGTGAACACACACGGTTGCCCAAGAGCCATTTCAGAACAGTGCTTAGAGGCCTGTGGGGAAACCAGGAAGGGGACTTGCCTCAGTGGCCTCAGAACTAAGCTAGACCCCTGGTCAGTCCTCTCAGAAGGTCCCCATATGAGGGCAGCGCTCGTGATGTGACTGGTGGAGAAACATCACAGGAGATACTTGCTTCATCTTTTCCTTCCTGGCAGGGCCTCAGGCTGGGACATTCTGATACCCTTGACCCCATGTTCTTATCTCTCAGGAGTCTTCTGGTTTTCTGTGAATGACTGGGTTTTGATAAGCTCGTTGCTAAAAAGCATTGTGGTAGATAGAAAGTTACCCAAATTATCACTCTGATATGGTGCAGGTATCTTAATAATGCCATAAACCAAGGAACAGCTCTGTTCCAGTGAGGTGACCCATGGGTTTTTTGCTTCCTCGCCTTCAGTGGCTTCTTGCCTCCAGATCCCTACATAGGATGCTGCCCAAGGCTGTTCGGTGTCCCTCTCTTCATTACATTGCTCTTGATCTCAAACATTAGTTTCTGTACTTCTCCAAGTACCCCCTGGCCTTCCCTTGGCCCTTGAATTCATTTCTACTTCTCTAGGACTCTTTCCTCATGGGGATCTTGCCTGTTCTTCGGATTCCTACTCCTACAAACAGGATGCTCCTTTCCCTCCCTCACCACCACCATACCACCCTCCTCGGCCACCGCTCTTCCACCTGCTCGTCTTCATTCTGCCAGTGAACCGCTGTGTCATTGCCTTTTCCAGTTTCCTGCCACCATCCTAGTTCCTCCCTTTTTACCTCTGTCTGGATGGTCAAATGTTGCCATCCCTACCTCATCCCTTTCCATACTCAAATTCCCTTCATCATCGTTGGATGCATTTTTAAAGTTCATTTTCAGTTGCTGCTCAGGGCCTGTGGGATAAAAACCTTACTCATTGGCTGATTATCCAAATCCTCTGTGACCTGTCTGCCCCAGGAGTGCATCTCAGCGGTGAGCCTATGATTTCCCCAGGAACCCTAAGTCACAGTTCGGACTTTCCCGCTCCTTACACCCGTTGCCTTCGCTGCTGCTGCTTCTGTGGAACATATTGCTTTAGCACTGCACAGAGGAAAGGGATCACGGCACTCAAGACTCCCATCTCATGGGATATCACTATTGAACCTGGTCCAGCCACTCACCACCTGAAAAACAATTCTCAAGAAGATGAACACTGCTGGAAGAAAAGTAGGTTTATTACTGAGAGGCGCCAACTGAGGAAGTGGAGACCTTCTCTGGCTTAGGTCTGTCTCCTTGGTTTCAGGGTTATGGAGATTATACAGGCAAAGCACTTGTGGAGGGAGCACCCTAGGAAAAGGTGAGGTACTTCAGGCATCAACAATGGCAGATACAGTGGCACTGACAGGGTGTCTGTTAGCTTATCAAGTCCATCACAAAGTGGTGCCTGACTGGAAAAGCAGACTGATCCATACTTTTTTCTCTCCTGACTAAGTTCATCTGTAATTAGACTATATGTTCATTAAATATCATAGGTTCCTCAGTTTACAATTAGCCGATTTTGCTAGATGGCTAGGTTCACTGGATCACACTTCATTGAGTGGCTACAGTATCTTGGTCCCTCCTGCACACAGCACAGTTCATTGGCTGTGCAGTTCTTTCCCAGTGACCACAGCAGAAAGTGATCTTTCCCTTCTAAAATTCTGCTGCACTTAAGGTCCTCATGGCTTTTGTTACCTTACATTAACATTCACTTTACATCTGAGTGTTTAACCTCCCTGTGGTTGACAGAATAATGCACCCCCTTCCCAAGTTAACCACATCTTAAACCCCAGATCCTGTGACTATGGTATGTTATATAAAAGGGAATTAGGGTGCAGAATTGAGATTGGAATTAAGGTTACTTATCAGCTAATTTTCAGATGATAAGATGACCCCAAATTATTCACATGGACCAGTGTAATCATAGGGACCTTAGAAGTGGAAGAGGGAGGCAAAGAGAAGAGCTGGCGTTAGAATAATGGGAGATGCCAAAGAACTGAGCAGGCACTGCTGGTTTAAAGATGGAGGAAGGGTCCAGGAACCAAGCTATGTAGGCAGCCTCTAGAAACTGGAAAAGGTAAAGACATGGATTCTTCCTCATAGACTCCAAAAGGTAACATATTCCTGACAATACCTTAGATTTTAACCCAGTGAAATTTTCTTCAGAACTATAAGAATACATTTGTGTATTTAAACTACCAGTTTTGTGGTATATTTTTACAGCAGCAGTAGAAAATGAATGTACTCCACAACTAGGTTTTAAGCATTGAGAGAACAAAGACAGTCCTTACATTTCTTTGTGTAAACTGCAGGGCGTAGCACAGTGCATTGTACACATGAAGTGGTAGAAAATGTTTCCTCTATGGCTACAGGGTGGTTCCTGGAACCTGCAGCTACCCCCAACCCCACACCAGAGTCCTGTTCTTTTCTTGGCCCCTTATCATCACCTTTAATTTGTCCCATTGCTCTCTTGTGTAATCTCTGTTAATGAATGATATTTTCAGATTGGTCCTTTCCTGGAAATAATGTATGTAAAAGGTTAGTCCTGGAGCTATTGACACATGAACACTCAAAGGCATTAAACCATATAATGGAACAACTAGATGATGATGCAATAATGCTGATAGCCTTAAACTGGTTCCTTGTTGGGTCATTTGCTCTCATTGCCTATTTCTAGTTTGGTAGACAAGGAGTCAGAAGACATGGCTTCTCTACCAGCTTCCTGGGTGTCATTAGAGGAACCATTGACTTTTTGGCCCTGAGAAACAGGTTAATAAGCTTTCCCTACCTCATAGACTGGAACTTCAGGCCACTATGGGAAATGGGGTAAGGGCTGACCCTGCTGAGAAATTCAGCTAGTGAGACATATGACTGTATGTGCCCATGTTTGTTTTAATATAAAAATAGCAATTAAAATGGACACAAGGGTAATGGAGCTAAGTACCTAGAATCAGAGAGGCATTCTTACCCTCAATATGCCAGGAGTGTGGAAAGCCACAGGATAAATGTAGTGTATCTTCTAGTCATATCCAATGCTATTTTTCTACTAAAACAAACATGATGCATTTCAAGATTCACTGTCTGACTTGCCAAATATCTAGGCAGGGTCAGCTCTCATCCCCATTTCTCAATGTAGCCTGAAGTTTTAGCCAGCAGGTGCTGAATTTGTTGACCCAGCTCTCGCTTGCAGTCTCCCTTTTTACAAGATGGAACTTCTCCATTTACCTTGATTCTAGTCAAGTGAGCAGAACCAGAGCTGACCACTCACTTCCTCTCCTGGACAATCACACTTCTCCCTTTTCTTCCCCAGTTCCTGATCTTCTTGCCTCACCTCCTGGTGTGATCACACTGTTACCTCGTCTGCTGTGTGGAGTAATGAATGGTGTTTCCCCTTCTGCTCAGACACACCTTTGTCCTCCCAGATGGAGCAGTAGAAGGATTCTTGTGATTGGGTCACAGATGGGGCTCAGCAATGCTACCAACCACTTGGGAACTCTTAAGAGGCTTCTCTCACCTTTATGGGTTATTTATTACTCAATTAAAAAGGAGGCCTTGACATGGATGAATCTAGAAAAGGGGACAACAGACCCTTTGCTCAGAATTCTTTGTTTCCTCATCCCCCTGAGGAGGAAGACCAACTTCACTTCATTATCTGGTTCATTTTAACTTGAGGGTGGTAATGGATGACTTGAAGTTTCCAGAACATGCCATATTCTCTCTTATTTCCAGGACTTTGCAGATAATGCTCCTTTGTCTTAATCACATTTCGTGGATCCCTTTCCTGACTCTCTCTCCCTGTGAATCTTACTTTTGGAGGAACTTGCCTAAAGCTTCACTTCCTGAAGTAGTCTTTCAGACCTTACCCCCCTCAGGTCTGGTTACCTTCTACTCTCTTTTAGGTCAACAACACACTTATGGGTCTCTTCTGACAGGATTCTAAGAGCCTTCTTACTTGTCTGAGTCAACTCTACCTTAATTGTCTGTAGGCTTCTTGAAGGCAAGACATGTGATTTGTTTACTGAGGAATTCTCAGTGTCTAGAGCTGTCCTGGTCAATATGGCAGCCACTAGCCACAGGTGGGTACTGACTACTTGAAATGTGATTACTTTGAATAGAGATGTGCCTGAAGTATAAAATACATGCTAAATTTAAAGAATAGGTACAAAAATACAAAATAATTTTATATTCTCCTTCATAGTATTTATTTTTGTTATGTGCTGGAAGGGTAAGACTTAGGGTATCTTTGGGTTAAATAAAATATATTGTTAGTTTTAATTTTACCTGCTTCTTTTTATTTATATTTAATAAAGGAAGGGAGGAAGGAAGACGAGGAGGAAGCATTTTTATTTATTTGTTTATTTTGGTTGTTCCCCCTGGTCCTAATTTGACAACCCAGGACCTTAGGTTTTCACATGATCCACACCCTAGCCATCTCAGCCACCTGAGTCACGAGGGCATGTCTCATTTTATTCTTTTTAATGTGCTACTAGTAAATTTAAAATCATGTATGAGATTTGAATTTGTGGCCTGCATCGTATCTCCATTGGACTGTACTAGTCTATAAGTGTATTACATGGCACATCTGTTGAGGGAATTACTTGGTAGATGGGTCTATCTGAAAGGGTCAGTGATTGTCTTCTCACCAGTCTCAACTCATATTGTTTTAAACTAAAGCTTTAAGCTAAAATGGAGATACCAATTTCCGTTAGGTTTAAGGTTGTGTTACAGGCTGACCCCATGGTTCTCTCAGTCTCAGTGCCCTTGAGTAGGCAACCTGACTCCCCGATGGGTGGAGCAATTCGGGGTGGACAATCCTGTGTTAATATTATAGGCCCCATCCTGTAGGTACCTTATATACCACGTGTGTTTCTTCAGGAGGAAAATATCAGCTTGATACTCTGAAGTAGGAACAGGACAGACACTCATTTTGAACAACTGCAGCCTTCTCAATACCATCAGGGATGTTCATTCTCAGAAGCAATGGAGAAGCTTTTTTTTTTTTTTTTTTTTACTGGAAATTTCCCATTTTAAAATATCTTGATACTATAATCAAACAAGATGTAATGATGGACTTGGAACTTTTCCAAGACTCTGCAATCTTGAAGAACAAAGAACCCTTTTCTGAAAGAATAGCTATAACTTTCCTTTATGTGCAGAACTTTGACTTTTTCCTCATCTTGTACTTTGTGGACTGACTGTAAAATCAGGTTGGAAGGGGGAGTTTAATAGACCATTCTTATCACTGTCTGGAGTCTTTGAGCTTTGATTTTTTTTTTTTTTTTTTAAGATTTAGTGGTTACTTGGAACAGCCACAGATGTAATAAGACCACAATCTTCTGAGAAGTTAAAGCTTTAAGTGGGCACAGAAATTTGAGTCTGGTTGACATTTTGAAAGCCGTATCTTTAGAACACAACAGAATTCTCACCCAGAATTTACGTAGTACTTTTATAATTTTCAAAGTTCATACAGTATTTCATTTGTTTTTTATATTTACTGGTACCCTTTTAACCAAAACTCTTTGAGAGTTGTCTGCACATGTTGTCTATAATTTCTTTCTTTTCATTCTTTATTAAATCTCTTCAGTTATGCTTTCAAGCCCACCACCCTGTTGAAACTGCTGTCATAAAGGGTCTCATAATGGGTTGCTAAATCCAGTCATTAATTCTTAGTCTTCTCATTTTACTTGACCCATTTGAGTCATTTGAGACAGTTGACTGCTTTCTCTCTTGTAATTATTTCTTCACTTAGCTTCAAGGATGTCACACTTGCCCAGTTTCTTTCTGACCTCACAGGCTACTCCCTCTCTATTGCTTGGACTGTTACTTCCACATCACTCTTACTTTTAACCTTGATCCCAGAATTCAGTGCTCTCTCTCTCTCTCTCTCTCTCTCTCTCTCTCTCTCTCTCTCTCTCTCTCATTTCTCAATCTATAATCATTTCACTGGTGATCTCACCAAGTTTCATTTATTTTTTGAGGAAGAAGTATTTTATTTTAATTTAGTTGTTCACACTGACAGTTTCCCCCTCAGACCTGGGACTTGACCCTCAGGGTATGTGATCTGTACTCCTTGTGAAGTGATTGACCTAACCACTTGACCTTGATCCACCAGGGCATGCTAGGTTTTAAGCATCTTTAACACACTAACAATTACTAAATATTTTCATGAGAACCTCTCCTCTTAATTCCAGACTCGCATAATCAGTTACCTACATGACATCACAACTTGAATATCTAAAACACACCTCCAACTTTATGTTCTTAAACTGAGTCCCTGAACTTCCATGATAAACATTCTTATTTCTGTGGTCTACTCTGTTTTAGGTGATATCAATGTCATTCTCCCATCTGCTAGAAACAGAGATCTCGGTATCAGTCTTGACTTCTCTATTTCTTTCACACCCCACAGCAGATATTTTCACCTCTGACATCAAGCTTCATACAGAATATAACCACATCTTACCACTTACACTGTTTTACTCTGGTCTGGACCATCATCTCCAGCCTAGATGATCTCAGAAGGCTCTACAATTTGTTCAGTACAGTCTGATGAGCCAAGCTAATTCTTTCAAAATATAAATGGGATCATATAATGTCTCTGCTAAAATGACTTCCACTTGCTCATAGAAAAAGCCATCTAATTTCACTCGAAGACCCAGTGCAATGTGGTATTCCATCCAATACCATGGAAAACTCTCTTCTACTTCATTCCATACTAGCTGTACTGGCCTTCCTGCTGTGTCATTTGCGTCCAGGAAGCATATGTGCCTTGGAGTTGTTTATTTACTTTTCCCTGGAATGCTTCCTTGCAGCAGCCTCATGTCTATAGTTTTTACCTCCTTTGTACTTTTTCTCAGATATCTCCTTCACTTTGAGACCTTCGCTGACCATCCTACTTGAAAATGTAGTCCTTGCCCTCTAACTTTTCCTACTCCCCCTTTCTGCTTTATTCCCCCTCCTTAGCACTTAACAGTACATATTTTGCTTATTTATATTATTTGTTGTCTTGTATTAAACTCTTAGATCCATGAAACTATGGATTTTAATTTGCATTACTGTACCACACAGAACCAAAACAGCGTCTGATATATAGGACATGCTCATTAAAGATTTGTAACTAAATGAATGAATAATCTTATTAAATAAGCATTGTTATTATTCTTTCCTCCTGTGAATGAAGGAACTGGGAACTCAGTAAGACCAAGAACAAAATCAAACATTCATGTATGCATGCATACAGGCGCATGTGTGTGCACGCACCCACACACGCATTTATTTACACATAAAATAAAAATTAAGTAAGCACGGGTAGAGCATAACCAATGTCTTGAACTCAAGGAAGGGCTGAGGGGAGTACTGGGTTAAGATCAAGTATAGACTACTTATTGTTTGGTCTGCTCATCTGAGGACTATGAAATACACTTAAAAATTGAGTTAATGTTTTTGAAGTGTTACTTGTTTTGAAAATAATCTTGGAAGCTGTTTATTAAATATTAATTTCCATGATGACATCAAAGTCACCATTGTTCTAAATACACCAGCAAGTATTGTATCCAATATGGAACTTGAAACTGTAAAAAATCATTACAATGCAACTGAAGTGCAAAATTCTTAAAAGTGAGATTAAATTTGAGATGCCCCAGTTCCTGTCATCACAATGTTTCTGGGTCCTTCCAATTCCAGCACTTAGTTGCCAATTGCTGTTTGAAAGACAAAGGTGACATCTCAGTGCGATCTTTTCATTCCTGAGGCTGCAAAGTCCATTTTTAGATGATACAGATTAGAAAATATTGTTTCAAGTCTTGTCTTGAGATTTTACTTTCTGTGGAAAAACTTTTTAACTCCCCCAAATTAATTGGCTGTCTCTTGCTGTAGTCAGGGCTGGCTTCATGGGTATGTTACCCGTGCTACCCTCTGGAAGCCCACACATGAAGAGTTTTGAACTGGGTTTAATACTTTACTATCACTGTCTTAATATTCTTAATCATTTTTGAACAATATACACACATTTTTTTTGCTTTCTGTTGGGTCTCTTTGGACAAAACCTCATTGACAAGTCAGAGCTAGGCTACGTAAGAAAGTATTAAGTGAGGCATGGGCTGGATAAACCGATAGCTAACTTCAGTTATGTTTAAATGATCATAGATGAGGTTGAGTTATTTGTTAGTTTTGTGATCATATTGGCATAAATTTTCTGCACATGTTTGCCTATTGCTTTCTTTTATGATTCATTAAATTTTGTTCTGTTTAAATAGCAGGTTTAAAATTTGTTTCATTGTGTTGTGATTATTTTCCAAAACTCATAAATCCAAGTTTAGTGATATGGCATAAAATCCTTGGTAATACATTTGAACATTATGCTGTTCTTCTGGTGAAACAAGGGAAATGCAATATCCAAATTGCTACATTCTTTTTTTGAGAAATTTTCTTTGCCCAGGACAAGCTGATTTGCAAATTTGAAATCTTTAAAACAGTAATGGTATATCCAAAAGGTCTATAAAGCCTAGACAAACGGTGCATAAAGGAGAGACCAGGTATGAATGAGAGGGGACTAGCCAGGGCCAAAGCGGGAGTGGATGTGTAGTTTAAAAGGGCAGCTACTTCTCAGCTCTAACTCACTGATATGGGGAATGTAAGTCTGCTTTATCAGATTTTTCTTTTGTTCCCTAAAGGAACTCCAAAACAGAATTTAGGAATTTATGAGGAAATTTCTTGATTTTTAAAAGTCTGGGCTCAAATCAAACACCATGTGACCATTTTTGTAGAGGTAATTATTAATGTGATTCTTTCACATTGTCTCAAATAGCTTTGAAATATTTTTCTTTTCTCTTACATGACACACTTTATAAGATGAAGAAAAATGATCTGTAATTTCATTTTGAGGCTCTTTAAAGAGAATTTCTGTAACATTTAACATTTATGAAGAAATGTTAAAGATGAAATCCAATGACAGCAACCCACCTGGTTAGCTAACCTCCTGTCAGTGGGAAAAGCCATTTGGTACAACTTCCGATGTTTCAGTAACTTCCAGAAACTTCTCCATCACAGCTAATAATGCTGTGTGTTCTACCATGGCATTGTGTAATAGAATATAATGAAAACAATGCGTGTAATTACAATTTTTCTAGAAGCCACATGAAATAATAGGTGAAATTAATTTTACTATTTATCAATACATGTAAAATATTAACCATCTCAACATGTGATCAATATAAAAACTAGTAAGATAATTTGCATTCTTTTCTTTCATACTAAGTCTTTAGAATCCAGTCTGTGGTTTATACTTATAACACATCTCCGTTTGGGGAGGCTGCATTTCAAATGCTCAATAGCACATGTGGCAAATGACTACCATATTGGAAAGCTCAGGTTTAACGAGTTCTGATTTGCTTATGTGCCCAAAGTCACTGAGCTAGGAAATTAGTAGATTCACCAGTTTCGCTCACTGTTTGAACTTGTTACCCATTTCGCTACACTTACTAGATGACTGGGTAATTTCCAATATCCAAACCAGGTGTTACTGTGGGTATGAAATAAGAGCCTGTCTTAATGCAAAAGGAATTTAGGGTGCTGTCCTTGGTCCTAGGGTGTCTGGCAGTTTCTTGCTGGTGATGTCCATAGATAAGCTTGAGGTTTGGTGTCTCCTTAGTCTCTCTGCTCCTGGTGGTGATGTTTCCTGACTCCACTCCCACATTCCTGAGGGAAATAATTCTGAGCATTCTTGTGGCACATTAGTTTAAACTTTCTTGGTAGAAGATATGTCTCTCTTTTTCTTAAAATATTAGTGTGTCTTCTCTTTCAAGATTTTTGTTGCCTGTCAGTATTTGCACAGAGCTTTGCAATGGTTTCCACTGATTTCACATTTTACTAGATTGGTTCTACATTTTGTCAACACTGATGATTTCACTGCAGATTGAAAATACAAGCCTTTGGTGAAAACTCTGTGTTTGGGGATTAAATCTTCTAGCCCATGATGGAATGGCAAAATCTAGGTCATTCCCCATACTGGGTATGCTTACAGAATTAGAATGTTTATTTATGAGTTTGGGTCAAACTGAGGTACAACCTTAGGAACTCTGATCTGAAGATGAGTTGCCAGGGTTGACTACATGGGATTATAGGGGTATAGTTATGACCTGGAGAGAATTCAAGGTTGCCTGAGTTCTTTTGCTCATATAATTTCTCTTGCTTGGAACTTACTTCCTTTTCTCTAATGCTAATTTAAGAAATTAATTATTTTCTATTAGAATTTCCTTCACAATTCTTATTAAATCAGACCATTCATTCACTGACTCACAAGTTTATTAAATATATTCCTTCAGTGTACAAATATTTATTTGGCATCAAGTGACAAGCACTGTACTAGATGTTGGAGATTCAATATCAACACCACCTAGTCTTCATCCTCAAGAATCTCATCACCTGGTGAATTCTTTCTCCACCAACACAGCTAGATTGGGTCACATAATCTATCCAGTCATTCCTCAGCATTTATGTAATTTGTTTGGTGTTCAGTTTGTTGTTTGTTTTATTCTAATATAATCTCTGAAAGGGACTGGACATTTTCATTAGCACAAAATTGTCTTTTCTTTACAACTCTTCTTAGGGTCTGATACTTTGTACAAATTGGGACCTAATACACAGAACGGCGCTAAAACACTCTTAACCTTTTCAGGGTGCTTGAGTGACATCAGTTGATTATTGTTTTTACATATGACTATTTGAGAGGTGTTAAGGATGGAGTCAACAGACCTATAAAGAATCACCCTTACACAACCCCTAGAGTCAGTCTGCAGACTAAACACAGCCTCTATTGTCCTTTTACACATCAGATATCCTTTCAAAACTTTCTTCTAAAAGTACTATGGAATGTTTGGCATTGGTTTTCATAATGACAGAAGGATTAAATTATCTATTATCTATTAAATTATCTCTGTTTGTGTTGCAATTTTTCAAGAAGTGCAGCGTGAGGGAGTTCCCCTAGTGAAGTATACACACACACACACATTACATTCTTTTAGGCTGTCAGGGAGGAATGTCGTGCTACTCAAGTGAATTTCAGTGACCCCCTTATTCTAGAGGGAGTCCTGTGTCAGAGCACATTTTTATAAATAATACACTGTTTGCTTTGCAGGGCTGATAATTTCCTCCTGTCTTTGAGGCTGTCAAATAACCAGGAAGCTTGTTGTTTCTCAGGATAAAGGTATTTGTAGAGGAACTGATCAAAATATTTTTATTAATAATCTCATTACAGAGGTATCACCAATGTTTTTGTGCACTTTTGACTACCAAAGAGATCAAAGTTTTATTCTAAAAACTATGGAGGTATACTTGAACATAGCAGCTTATGAGCACAATGGTGTGTGTGTGGGGGAGGGTTCTTTTCTGGCTGGAGCACACTTGTTTGGGGAAAATTGCTGCCTTATGCATATAGGAATGCAACCCCTCTGGAAAGGAGTCTCCTAAAGCTTTGTCCATAGAAGCCCCTGAAGGTAGTCATGGCTACGGGTTGCTATTGTTAATGAGATTTGTTTTCTGATGAAAGCACAGACATGCTCCTGGAAAAGAGGGACAAGAAATGCTCATTATGGCCATAGACAGAGGCTACTGGCAAATGAGAAGAGATTTTGCCCACTGTTTTGGTGGGAATCAGAAGGAAAAGCGGGATTGTGATGGGAGTTAGATTAAAGCTCTCCACCCTATATCCATATTCATAGCATTTCATTTCAGGGTAACAGATTCAGCATACCAATTTTCTTTCTCCTGTGTGCCCTATGCTTTTGCTGTCTTGAACTGGGAATCTAAGTGGCTAGGACATTCAGCCACAGAGGCCAAGGCTGAATTGCTTTCCATAGGGAATGGTGAACATCACAGCTCACATCCTGCCCCAGGAGGCTCTGCTCAGGGGGAGCAGGCAGCCTTAAACAGTAAGTCTCCCAGATAAAATGCAGAGCATCCAGTTCAATTTGAATGTTAATAAGAAACATAAACTTACTTTAGGTATGTTTCAAATATTGTATGGTACATATACGAAAAAGATAATTTTATTGTAATCTGAAATTCAGATTGGATTGCATGGCCTGCATTTTAATTTGCTAAATCTGGTGACCCTACATAGGATAGTGCTGGTTGCTTTAAAATTCTCCTCCTACCCCTTCATGCTGGTCACGAATCACATGCCTGTGACCTCAGTCTTTACCATAGATTGTTTTTGGAGCAGATATTGTAGGTGAACCCTGTTGTTTCTAGAAAGTTTCAGGGAATATATTCCTGACCTCCCTACTCTAACTGCCTCTGAGCTCTCTGTCCACATGAAAATGGGTATAAGATTGGCCTGGGAAGGTACCCTGGGTGTTTCAGTGTGGAAGCAGCAATGATAGTCTGAATGGCTAGAGCAAAATGGCCCCTGAAGTGGGAACTGATCAAGATGGGGGTGTCCACTGAACCCTCCAGGTGAGAAGTATTGTGGGGTGCTGACCAGGGATGCAGCCCAGGGGGCCTTGGATACACAAAGAGAGGGAGTCTTGTCCTTTCCTTCTCAGTCTTGCTCCTGCTCTCACTCTCTGTCCGTCCATTTGTAATTTTCCCACCTGTCCCCTTCCCTGAGTATCTGAACAGTCCAGCCAAGATTTCAGACTGTTTCTCACATGAGCACAAGTGCTTATTCTGGGAATTGATGCATCCCACGAGGTGAAAGAATCCTTCAAACCCTGTCTTCCAAAGCATCCCTGGGATCGGGGCGGGGCCTGACTTTTTTCCCTATTTTGAACCCAGCAACTGTACATCGCGTCCCAGATTTTAGGAAATCAAAAACAAAACAATAAAACCCCACAGAAAAAAACTTGACATTTGTATAGCACTTCGAAGGTTATAAGCCATTCCTCATATATTTCCTTTACTTCTAACTATTGATGAACTTTTACAATAGCAGGGGGCTAGGTGACTTCTCTAAGCCTCCTGACAGACAGAGAGCTGGTTTTTATTCAGGCAAATATCATTCTCACTTTATGGGGAGGAAGGCAGAGTTCCACCAAAGAGCATTAAAAGGTGGGGAAGGGCAAATGGAGCCTGAAGACCGTGTCTGTTGCACAGTTTTATGAGAAATAAGCCTTGAACTCTTGAAGGCCTGGCCAGCTCAGAGAGTCTGGAACAAGAGTCTGTGCAGAGTGGGGTCCTGGGTGGGTCTGGAGCAGCCTCCCGTTCAGAGCTTTTTCTTCCTACATCAAACCCACAGTGGTGAGTGATTGATGACCTAGAACCCAAACTGATTTTCAAAGCACTGCTGGTCTTTTTGCCAGAGCAGGGTTGAGAGAAATTTGTCTAGAAGCAGACACTGCAAGAGAGAGGTCGCAGAGGCAGCCCAGACAGAAGAGGGGACCAGCCCCAGGGACAGTCACCATCTCTAATCAAGTTTCCTAACTTGCTCTGTAAAGCAGTGTTCACTAAAATGGGGGCATTGACTAAAAAGTCATCTCTGGGCAAATGACTGAGAATTGCTTTTCCTTCCTGGGAACTCTGAGCTCCATCTCCTCCACCAAGACGACTTTCATCAGTCTCTTTCAAGGAAGTAGCAGATTGGAAACCAGAAACCAGGCTTGGAAAATCACCCTTGAGTTAATATTTGGCAGGAGCTATATCCAGATCTGAGGGGAGCTGACAGAGTGGGTCTCAGAAACAAGGTGTGGAGGTGACTCAGGTTCCTGGGTGTTCTTACCCTCCTGGGATGGTCACATGCTCCCCCAGAGGCTTCCTCTTTCCTCATAAACTGGCCGTGGGGAAATCCCTGCTGGGCACCATAAGAAGCCTCTGGACTGGTGCTGAAGTCAGCAGCTCTAGTCAACAGGTCAAGATGAGGCTGGTCCTCCCATTTGGGCTAACTCTTCTGTTCCTCCTTGGCCAAGTCACAGAGAATTTGGGGGATTTGGAGCCCCTGGCCTCTGGCCCTGGCTCCAACTCCTTCCCTGACTCTGATTTCAACTCTAACTTCCTCCCGGGCTCCAGCTCCAGTGGCGACTCCAGCTATGCCTCCAGATCCGACTTCGACCCCAGCTCCATGACCCAGGTGAGGAGGCCCGAGCATTGGAGAGCTGCGTCCATCTCCTTTCTACTGCTTTTTGGGGACCCAAATATAATTCCATGGATGACTAGACTTGGGCACTCAAAAGATTCATGACTCCCTTTGTTAACTGTAGGTGCCCTGGACAGGAATTAAAACTTGGGCAAGATAATGACATTGTTAACAAGAGAGACACACCTGGGTTCTCCAGTTGGAGACTTTGAAGAGTGTCTCCAACCTGGGTTCACTTCATAATCTGGTGTGGGGCTTCTCAGGTGGAGATGTCAGCATTCTATCCCAGATGAGAACTGTTAAGGAAAGGGTCCTGATTCAGATAACTTTGTCCAGTTGATCTGCTACCCTTAGGGACTATTGGATGGTGAAGAATAACCCTCCAGAGAGTGAAAAAGCTGCCTTCTCCAGTTGGAGCTCTGACTGAGTCTTATTAGTAAGGGAGATGGGTGACAAAGGTAGGGATCATTGGGTTTTAGGAAAATACGTGGGCATTTGTCTGGGAGGAGTGCTAACTCTTTGAATCTTCCTTAAAGGGAAACTTTAAAGTGATTTCCAACTCCAGTAACAACTAACTGACCAACCATTCACCCATGCACTGGAAAGGGACTGGTCCAGAGACCACATCACCAGACTATGCGGAGAGCCCAGTGCCTTGGGTGATAAGTCTTTTTCGGCTCTAAGGAAATGGGAAGAGACATGGAGGGAAGAGACATGGAGGGGTAAGAGGTTGGGAAAGGAAAAAATTCCTCTCTTCACCTCTGCCACATCAGCTCTGGGCCTTTCTGGGAGTCCTGATCGGAAAATGTTTGGTTTTCCTTGCTAAGGTATGACTTAGTCTAGGAGAGTCTTAACTCCCCCAAAGCCCATCCCTTTGCACATCTACGAATTTGCTTACAGTGCAGTTTCTGATTACATGATCATGTCTGAATAGAAGGATTAATAAGAAAAGGGGAGGAAAAAACTCTTGTATGTAGTTTTCATTTTCACCATCAGGACTATTTATATAGACAATGAAAAGTCATTAACAAATGGTGCTGATAGGGCCTAGATGGAAATGACAATAACCCTGTTTACTGAGTGCCTAATAAATGCCAAGAGTTAGGCAAATAACATAATATATATATATATATATTATCTTATTTAACCTTAAATGGTAAGTAGAGTGAATGATCCCATTTTAGAGATGTGAAAACAGAGCTTTAGAGAGGTGGAGTCATTGACTCAAACCATTAAGCTGGCAAGTCATAGCAGCCAAGTTAGTCAGCCCAGATGCTCCACCATCTTTTGCATGTAAAATTCCGTATTTTCAGAGAATATACATTCAACGTGCTTCTTTTTAAGAAGAAGTGCTTTGGTAATCATGAATATACGCAAAGAGGTTTTGTAGCCAGAAACTAGACACATCATTTTATTCCATGTTACTAAGTGATTTCTGGGGACAATTAGAACTGATTAGCCTGTTTTACAAAATGAGGTTAGTAATAATTTACTTTGAAGCTTTGTCACCAATCATAAGCCAGAAGAGAGAGGCAAGATGATCAACTAAAATAACAGAAAATAAAAGAGGCAAAGAAACAGAGAAATTCGAAATGCCTATTGTCTTATAAAGTGATAAATATTTAAAAGTAGATAAGTAGATAAGGACTGGTAGTTAAATTGTACTTAGAGGTTTGAATTTCCTTCTTGGTTTACATATCTCCCTCTGGTGGGTCAGTATCACACTCCACACTTTTTTTTTTCTTTAATAGAGACTAGGTGTCACTTCTACTATAAACCCAATTTTCTAGGGCTGGCTGTCAGCTTGATGAGCTCTTTGGAAAGTGGTGGAAAACCCCTTTATAACTGTTATTGAGCAAGTTCCAAACGTATCATTTTCTGTACTTGGAAAATGTTGAGTACCATTATTTTATGCCTTGAATCTTTACAGGCATTTAGACTTGGCTGTTAATTAGAGCCAATTGCAAACTTAAATCACAAATGTGAGCCGCACCTTCTGCTGTAGCATTCAGAGCATGCTACATGCCTCAGATGCCACCCTCATAAGAAGGGGCTGCTATCAGGGTCCTCATTTCATAGATGAGAAAAGGCCCCATGTTTTGCTCTACAAGGTAACTGGAGCAGTGGGAACCACTAATCCATGTGTTCCTGTCATCAGGTTAAGAAGCTTGTCAAAAAAAAAAAAAAAAAAAGGAAAGACACTAAGGTTTTCATAGTGACAATGGGGCTGACTCACTAGGTAGGGATCAGGTCTTATTTGTCTCCCTAACACCTAAACCTGACATGCTGCAGACACCTTTAAATGTTAATTGAACACATGCTGAGTGAATGAAAACCATTCTGTGTAAGGTGCTTTGTGGGGTACTCTGACAAATGCACAGGTTCCTACTTGCCCTCCACAAGGGGGATCACATCCTCTTTCAGAGGCCAAGGGGACAAGCACTTGTCTGTCTCCCATTCCCCACGTTAACACTCACATACAATGTAAGCATTCACTGCAGAGAGACCCATCAACATTAGCTTCATTGTCTTTGTGAGGAGAGGAAATATCTCTAATGGGAGACACTGATCAAACTTATGGACCATTTTGATGTCAGCTGAGCACACGGGGTTGATGATAAGCAAGGTGGAAGCTGGAGAGTCCACAGCACTGGGACAGAGATGTTCAATAGAAGCTGGTGGAATGGCTGTCAGCCTGGCTCATAATCATTTGCTTGCCTTTCAGGTGAACTTCAGGACTAAAAGTTGTTAGCTAGTGGTTTCTAGTTGATTGTCTATTGGTTGCTTGATGAGCTCCACGGTTTTTTGAGTTGACAGAGCTTTTCAGAGAACTCTAAAAATGGTCCAACCCTGTCTTGTACCACGCTAATTAACCTCCCCATGTCAAAACGCAATTCAAGATTTTTTTTTTTTGCTAGACAGTTATTATAATAAGATATTTCTTCAAAGTCCATGATATATTTGTCCTTCTTATAAAAGTCTTGGCATGCTTCAGTTGAAGCCTGTGTTCAGAGAGAATGATAAAGCTGCTTCCAAAGGAAGCTGGCCTCCTGGTGTGGCTGACCAGTCCATTTTCATCCTGACAAAGACTCCCCACACTACCCAGTCCCTGTTTTCAGCATATACCTGCTTGTCCCTCATTTTTACTTGCTAGTTCCTGTAGGTTTGGGGGCATCATAGACAAATGCCAATAATTTATCTGGCACAGAGAATTTACCTGCTTATGAAATGAGATCATTGAAAGGTACACTGAGGTTACACTGACAGGTTTTACTCAGTATGTGTTCAATTAACATTTAACAGTGTCTACAATGTGCTAAGTTCAGATGTAGGTAGACAAACGAGTTCTCATTCCTGACCAGGGAATCAGGCTCATTGTCACTATGAAAGCCTTAATGTCTCAAGTGTTTATATCTATATCTGTATTTATATCTGAGTACTCATATATACTTGCATATGCTCATTTTAAAGAAGCTTGGGTTAAATTAACAAGCAACTTACTTGCAAAAACCTGAATGGTCCAGAGGTCACTAATGGAATAGGTCCTGATTACAGAAAAATCTAGGTTCAGTTCTTTGGTCATCATGGAGGTTGACAGACGTTAAAGGCACTGAGCACACAACCTCAGCCTTAAACAGATGATCTCCTAAACTTTGAGAGGTGTAGCCTGTATCTCTTCAGATTCTGCAAATCATGGCTATTCCTTGAGCTGTTTTAGAAAGACCTCCTTCCAGTTGATGCTCCAGAGGTGAGCTCTGGGCTGGTCATCAGAGAGACCTTTGAAAGGCACCGCTAGTCTGCCAACAGGAGTTATTCTGTAAGGCAATAGTAGTCATAAAAAAGTGTTAATTGTTCTGGGATCCCCTTGGGGAAGTTCAAAGGGGACCGAAGAAAAACAGGATCTTTCGAACCTGTCATTTTAAAATATGCAGTGGCAGAAAAGTGTGAGTCTGAATACCTTAAAAGAAACATCAGATATTTTCAGATGACTTTCCTGCAAGTGGTAAACTGGAAAACTTAAAAAAAAATCTGTACGAAATCTCCAAACTCATACATTGTTTGGTCTTTAATAAATGGCTGGTTTGTTTCCATTTTAGAGGATATTAATTATATAATTTCCAGGTGGAAAAAGGAGGTAACTTTGCAAAATTAGAAACTTTTTTCTGTCATCTATATCCTTGATACTTTCCTTGTTCCTGTTAGGATGAATTAGGTTGGGGTTGAGATGAAAGTGAGGAAAAGAAAAGGAGTCAGTAGAAGGAAAAGGAAAGTGACACTTAACTGGTCACCTACCACGTGCGACTGGGTTTACCTTACTTGGTTAATCTTTTCCTTACTTTTTAAAAAAAGGCACAGACAATTGAAGGTGAGCAGGCAGGCAGGCAGGAAGACAGAGGAGGAAGAGCCATTTTTATTTATTTAGTTGTACACTTTGGTGGTTTTCCCCGGCCCAGGACACAAACCTGTGCCCTGGGGATGTATGTGGCCTGCACTTTGACCAGAGGCAGTTGACCAAATCGCTACTCTACCAGGGCACAACAGTCTTTATTTTTTTTTTTAAAGGAAAGTTGTAGGCAGGAATGAAAGTAAGCAGGCAGGCAAACAGGAAGAGAAAGGAAAAATCATTTTATTTAGCTGTTCAAACCCTGGTCCTTGGGATGTATATGGCCTGTGCCTGCCAGAGACTGAGGATTTAACCACTAAGCCACCAAGACATACCAACTTGGTTAATCTTTAGGACAAGCCAGATGAGAAAACAAATTTAAAGAGTGCTCATGTCCAGTAAATAATAGAATTGGAATTTCAGTTTAGGACTCACTTCACTTGATTTCTCTTTTCTTAAATAAGAGACAGTAATGATTTCCTCTAAGATGAAGCTTCCTTCAGGTAAAGGTGGTTGACATAGCGGTTTAGCCCAGGAGGTGGGGATGTAGCTAAACACTGAGCGGAATTACTTACTGCCAGTGAAACATGGTGCTCGAGCATGTGCCTTGTGATTCTCTTCATGTATGAATTGGACTCTACTTGTTGGCCTCTGCGCACTCTTTGAAGTCAGTTTCTGTCACTCCATTTGTCAGAAAGTTAATTTCGCAACTGATTGCTGATGTTGAACTTATTTTTATTTACAGTTGTTTTCCAATTTCACTGGCTCCACGGATGATCATGGCAACTGTCAATGCTACGTCACCCTGCCTGACACCACCTTTCCTGTGGAGAGAGTGGAACGCTTGGAATTCACAGCTCACAGTCTCTCCCAGACATTTGAAAAAGAGCTTTCTAAAGTAAGCATTTTCTTATTTTGTCCATCTTCAAAGAATATCTTGCTAAGAACAAACCAACAAAGAAACAAAACCAAACCCATTTTATTCAGTACTTTCTGAGCAGCTGTTCTACATGGTATCAAAGACAGCACATATGTATCCTATGGAGGCTTTAGCCTTTACTTTACAATGCACCTATGGAGTTCTTTATAGCAGGAAAAATGAGAATCCAGGAGGAAGGTGGAATGGAGATTATTCCTGCCATGAATAAACTCACTTAGATATTATGATACCCCTGCAGTTGGAAAGAAGCCGTGAACGCCCCCTGCAAACCCCAACCCTGCCATTTTTATTGTTTTGTTATTTCTTCTTCCTTGGTCTTTTGTTTCCAGTTTTGCTTTCTTCTCTCCACTCTTCTGTCCTCTTTATGTTTTATTCTGAATTCCTTCCATTTCATTTTTTCTTCCTAGTCCAATTCCATTCATTCCTTCTTCCCTTGTTTCTCTTTTCTTCCCTGGTCTCATTCCTTTCCCTCTGGCCTCATTTTTCTTTCCCTTTCCTTCTCCTTCCTTCCTTCCTCCCTCCCTCTCTCCCTTCCTTCTTTCGTCATCTCTAACTTTTGGAGCTCTTTCTTTTTCTCTTCCTCTTCTTCACTTTCCCAAATCTACCTTTCCTCCTCCTTCCACTCTTCCTCTTTTCCTTTCTCTCCCTCATATTTTCTCTTTGTAACTTGGTCTCTTTTTCTTGCTGGTTTTCTTTACTGTCTCAGCAGGAATGCTATATTAGATGTGTTTAGCATTAGAGCAAAATTGAAGGCTTCCCTGGGAATTTGAATCAAGACTAACAGGTAATTGGCAAAAGCCGTGACTCGAGCATCCCAATAACTGCTTTCCTGTAGTCGGAAGTTTTCTTACAGAGTTTGCCTTTTTTCTGAGCTAGCTGGAGCAATCCGACTTGGCATTCTAGTTTTGACCCCTTCTACCTTTTTAGCCAAGTTCAAAATCAATTAGAGAGACTCCTATTTTCTGCACAGGTGAAGTCCAAGCTATAATCACATTATACATTATTTAATACAACTACTTTAATTTACTAGGAGCTCTGGCTTTACTGCATGATTCAAAATAAGTTTTCCTGAGACATTTCAACTTAGCCACCTCAACATCCAGCATAGATATCCTTGAAGATAAAAGTTATGGTGAGGCTGAGACCCTGCTTTCTACCTGAATTGTTAGATAAATATTCTTACCTTTAAAGGACTGTCCAGGAAAAAGTGTTTGACTACTCCAGGAATTTAGCTTCTTAAGAAATAAAATGTCCTTGAATTAATCAGCAGAAAAGGCACAGCACTAAATTATAAATTCCAACCATTAATATTCATAGCCTTCTTCCAGCATAATCAAGTACAGATAAGAAGTTATGCATAAAAACATAACAAGTGGAGGAAAATCCTAGGTAAAGATCTTTTCAGTTAGAGTCATTTGCTTTGAAACAGTGGAAGCTACTGATTTGCATGTCTTCTTTTCTGGCAGGAGTGTGAAGGGCAGTTTGAAAGCCCATGATGCTCCAGGGAGTGGATGTAGCCTGCCAGGCTTGTGAATGTGGGACATTTAATTTCAATCCTGTAAAAGGGACAGGCAGCATCTGCCCTGCTAATAATTGGCAGGGAGGAAGTGTAGAATAGGTGGATAAACTTAGTTCTGAGGTGTCAGTAGCCATCCCCCTCACCCCACTGTACTTCCCTACCCCAAACTGATTTAGGCTAAGAAATGAATTGATCTGCTTGGATGAGATTTGTATAATAGATTTGTCATGACAGGTGATAAAAGCAACAATATTAGTAACAGCCTCTTTGTGCTTCTCACAGAGTTTCTAGTTCTATCCTACTCTCAAGCAACCCTTTCAGGCAGGTGGGCCAAGATTCTCTCTCCCATTTTAGGGATGGAAAAAATGAGGTTTGTAAAGATAGAGGGACACAATGTAAAGGTCACCCCTCTCTTGACTGGTGAATAAGCCAGACCAAGAGTTCAGATTTTTGGAAATCATCCAGTTCTCTTTTCTCCACACTGTTATCCTCCTCCAGTGCAGACCCAAGAAGAGAGGCAGTAGGTCAGTAATGCCTTCAAATCCAAAGTTATCTCTTCAGTGGAGAGCTTCTGAATTTCTAGGTGAATTATTACAGCTGTATAGGTTGCCGGGGAAATTACCATTTATCTAGAGGCCTGGGGGAATGCTGGTTTGGGCAGACCAGTAGGAAAGTCTTACATTGATTCATTGTCAGAACACGGAGGAGACTGGGAGCTGCCTCTGCAGAGGATGCTAGGAGCGTTTTATACTTTCCTGTTGTTTATGATGTGTTCTCTTGTGACAATACTGAGGGAGACGATGGCACAGCAGGCAGCTCAGGCTTTTCTTTCTCCAGAGGGTTATGATCTTTGGGGCGAGTTATTTAATGACGCGTTTGCTAATAGAGCCTCATGCATGGGATAGTTGAGACAGCCCGGGAGACATTTAGGTTAGCCCACAAACAAACAACATTGATTGAGCAGTGTTTTGTGCCATGAAATATAATAAATTAAAAGGTCAGATAAAAAAATGTAAATATTCGTTTCTCTAAAAATGCTGCAATCCACAGGGCACTCATTATACCAGGCACTTAATATATGTTTCCTCTAGGTTTTGCAATAACTTTATAGGCTCAATACTATTATACCCAGTTTATAGGGAAACCAAGTTCTAGAGAAATTAAGTGTGTTTCCCACTAAGTACTAAAGGCATGTTTGAGTTTAACTGACTCTAGCTCCAAAGCGCTTTGCGTATTTTTTTTAAGAAAGCTTTTTATTAAAGTAGCACCACCAATTACATTTGTTTTTTTCTTTTTTTTTTTTCTTTTCTCTTTTTAAAGGCAAGTTGAAGACAGGAACGAAGGTGAATAGGCAGCAGGCAGGAAGAGAGAGGAGGAAGCACTTTATTTTTGTTTAGTTCTAAACCCGGGACCTTGGGATGTTTGTGGGATCGCTCCCTGGTATACTAGAGTGCTGTGCCCACTTTGTATTTTTTGACCATCAATTCAAGCTCAGTTCATCTTGTTGCATTTATTTAAAAAACAGGTGAAAATCAGAGTATGTCACAAAGTGTATTTATGAATTTAAAATAATCTGACTGCAATTACCATTATAGGTTTAGAGGAACTGGCAGAAGCAGGAGCTAGAGTAATTCTTTAGCCTAATATCCAGCAGCATTGCATCCTTATTTAGTACAAAATCAATCTATTACATGGAACAACAAACACTGAGAACAAACACCCACGCAAACTTTGATTCTTAAAGCCTTGCAATGACATCCTAAGGGTAGAGCAAACAAAAGAATGGAAACTCTGGATATCAGCCTGGTGCTTTGAAGCCAAACACGGATGGTAGTTCTAACGGTCACACTTAGAGAGATGCTGAGCTTTTGGTAAAGATGCTGACTCTGTGATGTTTTCCTGTAGGACAAAACCCATTTCTCATAACACAGCCCTCTGGCGAGCTGGACTGCTTGTGCTGAGACTGCAGCTTCCAGAGAGAGCCAGGAGGTTCTCAAAATCATCCAGACCATCCCCACACTACAGATCTGTAAACTGAAGGCTTTATGCTAACACTCTTATCAACTAGTAAAATTTGCACTGTCTTTCTGCCTCATTGTCACATTTTCTCCTGTATTTTATAATAACTCCCTGGATGATTCCAGCTTTCCTGAACATCACTGAGCCTTTCCTTACATGTCAGGGACCTCAAGATTTTCCCAAACAGATCTTTCAGAGACTTACCATTTGGTGTCTGCCCTAGAGAAGGGGCACCACACATTTTTATAGGGAGCAAGCTTTAGGTTATGCTTCAGTTTTCAGTGAGAATCTGAGAGATACATATTTTATTTAGCAGAGATGATAGCTGAATTACTGATTCTTTTAGAACAACAGCTGTGATATGCCACCAAAATGTTCCAGGAAAGCTGAGGCTTATTTCATATGTTCCCAGAGCTGGCGAGGCCAAATGCCAACAAGAATATTTATTTTGCAAACTTTCATTTCTGCAATGGATTGACATTTTGTTATTATTATTGTTTTTTAAATCAGAGGTAAAGCTTTATGCCTGGCTTTTGTAGAAATTGAAAGCTGGTTACTTTATATCTGTGCTTACACTTTTGAGAGGAACTTATATATATATATATATATATATATATATATACATATATACACACACACACCCACACACACATTTATATGTGTATATATACACATACATATATAATATGTATGTAAAAAATATATACATATATACATCGCTTTTCCACCAAAATGTCACCAACCTATCAACTTCCAAGAGATGGCACATCTGATGGCAGTGAGCCTCAATTGCCGGAGGAGATACACTAGCAGTGCCAAGGGCTGCATTTTCAACTTTCATTAAAATCCTCTCTGCCGGAAGCCCTAGCTCTTTAGGTCTGTGGCCTAAGAGTCAGCTCTGATTTGCACAGTGGGGTTAAGTGGAAGGGCTAAAATGACAGAAGTTAGGATTGCCTTTGGTATTAGAAGGATTCGAGGCCAACAGCTGGTTGTGACTTCATCCAGGCGCTATGGATCAGCCACTTGACATTAGAACAGTTTGGAGAACAGTATCATTTCTGTGCAAATTTTTGAAAAGAATGTAAAGCCAGTAACTTTTAATGAGCAGGTCCTTAAAAAGCCATGGCATTTCTCTTAGAGATCAGATAAAGTACCACCAACTGTGTTTATTGAAATATCCATTTGGAGATTCCAATTATACACTAAACCACCAAGGGAATTTTTGGAAGTATTTTAACTTAATGATCAGACATTCAAATGTATGCAACAAATGTGTAATTTAAAGGTCTGATTGCAATAATCAGTTCTTGGAATAGACGTGGGCGCACTTAATGAAATGTGCACTTTACAGTTGCCCATGCCCTCACATATTGTGTGGTAAGTTGGATCTTTATACTCTTCAGAAAAGGCAGATGGGCTCAAAAATCATTGCATATGGCAATTAAAGAAGAAATACTACTTAGCACATTTTCCCTTTCTCTAGAAAATAACTAGATTTAGAGATGTGATTATAAACAGAAGGAGGCTGGGGGTGTTGGTTTTACCCCCAGAAAAATTTTAACAATGTCTGGAAACATTTCTGACTGCCTACTTTGGGAGTGGGTGACTGTTATTGGCATTCGAAGGCCAGGGATGCTGCCAAACACCCTTCAACACACAAGACAGCCCTGGACAAGAAAGAACCATCTAGCCCCAAATGTCAACAGCGCTGAAGTCAGAAACATGTTCATTGAGGGGAGAGAGGAGGGCAAGAGAGTCTAAATGAAACCAGTTTAGTTTGGATAGTTAACATCTTCGCACACTAAAATGGAGATGAAAATATACTAGCGAATGATGATTGCAAAGTGAAATGAGTTTTAGTCTAGGCAAGTACAATATCTCCTCCCCACTGTTTCAGTAATAAGTATTTATTAGTCTTAATTTAGATATGTTAAGCAAAATCTATTTAAATATATTTTTGAACTAAAAAACAAGC
This sequence comes from Solenodon paradoxus, assembly GCA_004363575.1. Classification (NCBI taxonomy): domain Eukaryota; kingdom Metazoa; phylum Chordata; class Mammalia; order Eulipotyphla; family Solenodontidae; genus Solenodon; species Solenodon paradoxus. Next base: position 17,557 of record RJWH01004503.1, on the reverse strand, counting down.
AAAAATAATAAAAGCCCAGATTGACAACAACCAGAAAATCTACCAGGGCTTGGTAGCAGCAGAGGATACTACTTGGAGAATTGACTTAAATGTTTTGATTCCTCTTCAGGTAAAGGAGTATGTCCACTTAATCAGTATATATGAAAAGAAACTCTTAAACCTAACTGTTCGAATAGAGATCATGGAGAAGGATGCAATTTCTTACAGTGAACTAGACTTCGAGCTGATTAAGATAGAGGTGGAGGAGATGGAGAAACTCATTATCCAACTGAAGGACAGTTTTGTTGGAAGCAGTGAAATCATTGACCAGCTGGAAGTGGAGGTAAGGAGTGAAAGTGTTCCTCTGTGTATAGATAATAAATGCTCTTCAGTGAGCTATGGCTGGCACCAAGGGATGACCCTCTCTCCTCCATCTTTAATTCACCACTCTCCCATGACCACGTGGCATGTCCGCACTCTCTGTTGGTTGAATACCTGTCTTTGAAGAGTAAGTAAGGACATCAGCAACATGCTGACTGAGGGGCAAGTGTCATTCAGTGGTCAGAGTCTTGCCCCAGAGCCAAATGATCTTTTAATGTCTCTAAAGAGGAGATTAATCTGAACAACTCCAGGTGTCTTCTCTATTTTGGATTTATTCTCTTGGAACCAGAAAGTCACAATATACCTGATAGTGGACTTACTAGGTCTTTTCCTTTCAAATGATCACGTAATCCTTAATCTGTCTGGAACTTGTCTCCACATACCCATAACCCTCTTTAAAAGAATGTTTTAGTGGAGCCTTTTAAGGTCTTCAGATAAAGACCATCACATTAATGTTATGGTGGGTAATTGATATCAACGAGAGTTTACCAGCACAGTCATGACATGGGCTATAATAGAGCATTTTAGTTACACATTTTCGAATTTTAAGTTTTCTCTGGCCCTCACCACTCATTAGAAACTTAATTATAATACAACATGAGTAAACACGAGTTTATGGGGGAAGGTTATGAAAAATGAACGTTAATGGGCATTTGTGGATGCTTAGAATGAGCCTGTGCTCTATTATTTAAAGCTGTTAAAATCTTTGCAATTTTTTTCTTGTCATACACATCTGCTTGAGATCTGACAGGCATTCACGCTAAGCTATAAAATGTATTCTTCCAAATGAAACCATTCAGGAGAATCTCGGGTGTATTCTCTAGCAGTGTTCCACTAAGTGACAAATTCAGCTCTGGAATGTTTATGAAAGGAATTGCGCAATAATATAAAGTCACTCTGAATTTTTGTTTCCTTAGATAAGGAATATGACTTTCGTGGTAGAAAAGCTTGAGACGCTAGACAAAAACAATGTTATTGCCATTCGCCGAGAAATCGTGGCTCTGAAGAACAAGCTAAAGGAATGTGAGGCCTCCAAAGGTGAAAATGTTCCCATTTCCCCACCTGTTCCTGGTAAGCATGCCTTATTTTCACCACTTGAGCCAGGCCTCACGAATTGCCGAGAATGGGCTTTAAATTTGAGGTTGTCATTGGGGATTGCAATGGTCAAGGAAGGGAATTTTGTGCTTCTGGGTTCACTTTTTCCTACTTTTCAGTCTCCTCCCTCATAGCTCTATCTGCCATCATGTCCTGGGATTTACAAAGGAAAAGGGGGTTGAACAGTGGGTTGATTTAAAACAAAGCTCATATGCTCTATGCAGTCCCTTTGCATTCACTAACTGGGAAAACTGCTCGATGGTAATGGAGCTGCTTCCACGGGCTGGATGAAGCATCTGGCATCTGTGTGGTGTCCCAGCGGTCCATTGGAGTACACAGGCCAATTGGCTCCTTTCTCTGATGAGTGGAGGCTACACGTTTTCTCCTCCCCTGCTCCCCTGCCTCTTGACTTTCCTTTAGGCTTTCCTTAAAGGTAAGTAGATTTAAGGTATCTGGGATTCATTGAGAATTAAAGGCCTGGCCTCATGTAGTCAGTGTTTGTGTGTCCTGTCATCTCTCCTGGCCTGGGAGTTCTGGGCAAGCAGGATGGCATCTTATTCCCTAAAGAACTACCCTCTGGGTTAAGTACAGCACAGAGGCAGTGCTCTACAAACACCCAGGGAAGGAGACAGTGGTGTGTAAGGGTCAGAAGCATGGCTTTGGGACCCGAAGACCTGAGCTCCATGGCCTCACCAAAAAAATCCCTTGTCTATTTATTTATAAAATGGGAAAATAATAGTACCTACCTTGTAGGGTTGCTGTGAGGGTTCATGAAACATAAATTTGGGAACCTAGGTGTGAAACTAAGGTCTGAACCTAGGTGGGAAACTAGTTGTACCCTGGTGGACTAGTGGTTTGGTCAGCTGCCTCCAGCTGAAGCACAAGGCATATCCCAAGGACCTGGGTTCGCATCCGGGGCCAGGTGAACAAGCAACTAAATAAATAATAAATAATAAATAAAAAAATACAACTAAATAAAAATAGATCCTGCCTGCCTGTCTACTCACTTTCATTCCTACCTGCACCTATTGATGATAATTGAAGTGAAAACCTTGCTGCTAACAAAAGCAGTGCTAAGTCCTTGTTCCCTCTAGGTGAGCTGCAGCCAGCCTCTCAGCTACAGCCCTCAGCCCTGTCCTTTAGAGACCGGTCACCAGGAAGCTCTCTCTGCAGGTTGTGAGCTTACCACCCTGAATAGAGACTAAATCTTTTCATCAAATCGAATAGCTCTTGTTATTTCCATTAATTCCTATTGCTCACAGCCTTTTTCCTTTTAGACCATACCTGCCTGGATCCTTGTCAGTGCAGCTGGTTTCTTTAAGGCTTTAATTAGGTATTGCCATGGTTATGAGCCTCTTGGTGTTGCTCAGAGTACGCTTTTTCCTCTCCCCGCATTTGAGAATCTGTCATAGTATGGCATCAGAGGCAGCTTAGGACAAAGGCCATGCTCCTTGCTCTGTCACAGACTATGGCGAAATTTGGTCTAGGATCAGTGCTGTGAGCATGCATGGGAGATGAATGTCCATTTTGCTGGGTCATGGAGGACCCCTTGAGGGTAGGAATTGAGCAATGATAACCCCTGATAATACTGGAGCAAGTCTCTCTTTTCGGAACCTCAGAAAATCTTCCTCATGGAATAGATTTTTCTGGTAGAGTTTTCTGTACACCTGTACAAATGAGGACATTTGCAAACTGGAAGGAAAATTCAGAGTCGTGTAGCTCAGGCCTATCATGTCTCAGAGGAGACAGAGGTAGTGAGGATGCCCCTTTTCTTGAGGTCTCGTAGGAAGTTCGTGACAGAGCTGAGGCTAAATTCCAAGGCCTCTTACTCCCAGGTCATTTCGGGGCCTAGAGTGTCAGGAGTCAGTATCCCAAGGACGGTGCGAGGGAGAAAGTCCACTGCTTAGGATTTGGAGTGGAAAACAAGGGAGTTGGTTAGATTCTTTCTGTTAGAATTTTTTTCTCGAACTTTCCCTTAGGTCTTCACACTTCGACTTTTGTGAACCAGCCCAGCCCAGCTGTGTTGTCAAAGCAAATTGGACCCAGATTTCCTCTCACTTTCCCACAACCTTGGCTGTACCTGGGTCACTGCCAAGCCACTTGGCCCTCCTCCAGCTTTGTTCATATTATACTTATAATGTTTATATTAAACTGACTTTTTGTCATGTTTTTAAATCAATTTCTTTCACTTGCTCTCTTTCTGTTTGGATTGGTTGATAATGCAGAATTGGAAAATCCCCAGGCACCACAAAATTGTGAGCCTGTGGAGACTTTAATTAAAGTTACTCACTGTTATGGGGCTTTAAAATCTGGCCTGTCTGCTTTTTTCACTGCAGAGTTGCACAGAACAAAAAAAGACTGTATGCAAGTCTCAGCTATAAAGTAATTCTGCACTCTCCTGGCCCCTCTCTGGCAGCTGCAGTTTGCTACCCCTGTGGTCAGCTTGATCTTAGAACCAGCACATGTAGTTAGGATTCAATAAAATGTGCTTTATGTTTGGTTTATGCTGCAAATGGCATCCTTTTCTGTTTCATTTCATAGGACTTTCTAATCTAAAATAATTGGCCTTCTGCTCATTAACTTCTTTTCCTGAAAACTGACTTCACTCTCTGTTTCCCACTGCATTTAAATGACTACATATAGGAACATGTGATGGGGTGCTTGGAGATGCTAGGCTCTGTACTGACACATAGGACTTACCAGCAAATGGTGATGGAATGGGGTATGAAAGGAATGGGGTGACCTGACCCAAATCCCAAGCTTAGAGAAGGGCAAAGTATTAGGTAGAACATATCCAATCATTCAGAGTCAATTTAGTCTTAGTCGTTTTACGGTTATGACCATTTTAATCACCTAATTCTCACAAGTCAATTGCATTCTCCTCTTGGTTCCAAGTTCAGTTGCCCAGGTGAGAGAGTGCATTAGAGATCCAAGATGAAGTTTCCTCTGCAGGCATATGATGTTTGGCTTGAAAAAGAAATTCTGCAACACTGATACTTAAAAACAAAAGCCACGTTAAGAGTATTTTCAAATCTCACCATGTGGCTTCCCAGGATATTTTAAGAATACCATGGCAATATCTAATAAATTGTATGATGAAGAGATTGCCATCCAAGACCACATTTGTGTAGATGTGCTTCGTGTTATGTTCTGTAGCGTCGGCCCCAGGCTCTTTGAAAAATCAGGTATGTAGCAGACTAAGGGCTGGTGTTTTATAAACAAGAGTAAGCTGGGTTTGGGAGATTTGATTACTTTTTCATACCTTTCTTGTACAAACATAATTTATACTAATAAATGGCTGGCCTTATTCTGAGTCCTGGGGTTCCCAGGATGGGTACAGAAACTACTCCCAGGAAGTAAGAGTCAGGGAAAATCTTCAACTGCAGCATAATATGATAATGCTGATATTTCTCTCCATTCCTCAAGCTGCATGTAGAGATGCCTTCTATTTTTCCTAATTATTCTGCAGAGAAGGTAATATTGTTTTTCTTTTAACATGAAGAACTTAGGTTCAGAAGGCTAATAATTTACCCAAGGACACATAGCTAGTAAGTATCGGAGTCAGGATTTGAACTGGAAGCTGTCAGGCAATATTTTCCGTGTACCAAGCTGCCTTCTGTAGATACTGCAATTGAGAGGTGCCCCTGTGATTCCTGAAGGGACATGAAATTCCCACATTTCACCAACCTGATTAACCCCAAGTGCTTGTGGAATAGCTCAAAGGGTACTTTTGTCCTCAGTTCTATGTTGTGTTCTCTTCCACCAGAAAATGCAAAATAATTCATTGGTCTTTTACGACTTATGGATTATGGCCGAGCAAGGGGCTGTCCCAATGACAGGATAAAGTTGGGATGGGATTGGTAAGGAAAGGAATGGAGAATGGCTATGACCTTGAAGTGAGGGGAATGGGTGGCAAGGGACACGTGCTAAGTGAGGGTGGAGAGAGACTCACTGTAGTTGGGGTGGGTGTAGGGCTCCACCTGGGCTAGATGAGCCCCTGACTGGCTGTCAGTTTTATTTTGGCTCCAGCTTTGCTGCCAGGGGTGGGGGAAGCCCACCACAGCCCTTTCCCTGGTCTGTAGCTGCTGTAGCCACATCTGTAGTGTTGGCAATGATGCTTAGTTCTCTTAGTTCTCGTCCCAATTTCTGCTTTCTTTGCCATAGACGCGTCTCCTATAACTGCTCCAAAGTAAGAGAGGATGAAACGGGGATAATGAAAAGGCCAGGAGAGTGTTGAAGAGTAGTTGGGAGGTGAAGAAAAGAGATTTAAGTTTCACATAATTTTAATATTTATACTAGATACTCAGATATAATTTTAATTTTCCAATCAACTTGTGAAATGATGAGCATTATTATTATTATTATTTACGAGTAGCAATAGTAATACTAGTCGTCATACTTTTTAAGGCTTTGTTTTGGTTCCTTCATATCTAAGGATTTCCACATCTAGGGCAAACAGTTTGTCATCTTTAACCCCGTGAAAAAGCTCCAATTAGTTATATGCAACAAACATTTTCCTTAAATATTTTGTTGCTCTTGTTTTAGGGTATTTTTTTCCCAGAAAGGCAAGATTCAATTAAGCAAATAATTCCTAAGTCTTCAAACTGCAAGAAAAAAAGTGACTTTCTTTCAGATCTGTAGAGTGAAATGTAGTTAAATAAATAAGTTCTCAGAAAGCTATTTTAACCAGAAAATTCAGTTTGTAGCATATGGAAACTCGAACAGTTTTTGTTATCATTAAACTGAACACACTAACTTTATTTTAATAATTCATGCATTGTTCCATAAACAAAAGCAAACAAGCATTCATCTGAGAGATCACTTTTAGGAGAAGAAATAATAATTTATAATTTTATTTATTATTTCTTTAGTGGAGAACAGTCTCTTGGCTGAGCACACGTTGCTTTTTTATTTATGAAATGACGCATGCATTATTAAAATAAGCCCAAGACTATGTTCTGCTTAATGATATGCAAAATTATTTGAGGTTGGATACAGAGTGGTTTCATTTCTCTACCTGTTGTATGGTTGGCTGGCTTTCCCACCAACTGCGGATTTATGAGAGCATTTAAGGAGCACGTATTTAATTCTGGGACCAAAAAGCCCCAGCAGATTGGAAAAATAAAAGCAAGATTTCTAGTAATGGTTTCACCTCTGAGCAGTCCTTGAGCGAGGAAGGGACAAGGAGGGAGTATTTAGCAAGGGAGGGAGTATTTAGCAAGGAAAGGAGCGGGTCATTCCTTCTTGGTCAGAGGCAGAGGCTCAGAAGCAAAAACTTTGCACCTTCTGCCCCCCACCCCCCATCCCGGAGTACTAATCTCAGACAGTTCTTTGGAACTCTGCTTTTGGCTCCAGCTCACCTCATATGCTCTCCATGGCTCCCTGATTCCCTCCAAGCATTTAAAGCCGGAACAGTGATTCAGGTTCCTCCTGTTCTTCTCTCACCTTCTCTCTGCTCCAGGCAGCAGGATGAGGGAAATGACCTTCAATGTACTTGAATCTGGATTTTGTTTGCTATTCAAAAAACTATCTCACCATTTTTAAAGGCTGTTTGTTAAGACCTCACAAAATGTGTGTTCAGCTATTTGGAGAGTTATTGTAAAAATACTGGGAGAAGTTTTATTTTTTATAGTTTATAAAATGTTTAGGTTGGCAGACATTTCAGAGGGAGTGTAATGTGAGGGCCTAATTCCCTAGCCTAAGTCATTCGCCTAAGTGTTATAGGGAATGTTGATGCCATGGACCAATAAGTCTGACCCTACTTGATTATACACATTGTGAGAATGAGAAAGACGCAGTACTTGCCTGTCATTCTATGACACAGTAGAGTATATGGATTATGAACAGCAAGACCCACCTCAAACTCTGCAGCTAAGTGATCCCCAAGTGACCAAGTGTGATGGGTTATGCTTTAGGCACGGAGCGGGCAGTGTTGTCCTAAAATAGCCTCCATAGCTACTTAATGCTGAAATTCCGCCATCATAGGGCCATCTTTCTGAATCTTTAGAATATCATATGTAATAAACTTCATCTTTTGAGATTAGCCTGGAGTAGCGGTGATACCTATGTGGATTTGCACTTGGCGTCCTAGGGAAGGGCAGCAGGATAAAAGGCATAGAGACTTTCCCAGCACAGTTTTCTCCGTCGCAATTCTCCCTGACCCTGGTAGGTATTATTGCCTTCTGGCTTTATAGAAAAAAATAGAAATAGGGTAGGATTTATACCCTATTTATAGAAACAGGATAGGATTCCGGATTGGTTTTGTTGTTTTCTTGATTTCTAGGAAAAATGAAATAAAATAATAGTTGAAAAATAATTTCTGATAGAAGAAAATATGTTACATTTACCAAGTTCTTCTCCTTCCTGGGTCCCCCAATCTTTTTAATATGGCTTTTGACAGTGTCTTTATACCCGTTTTCCAGACTGAAGGCCCATGAATGGAATAGATGGTAGAGCCAACAGTGGGTTTGCATTGAGCCTGAAGCTCAGAGAGGATTGTAGTTCTTCTCCATCAGAACTCTTGCTGTCTTTGAACCTGGCAAGAAAAATATTCATGAATTCCTTTGGTTCTTGGAATATCAACCAGTTTGTATGTTGCCATTTATTTTCTCTAAGACCGCCCTTTTATTTTTTTGTGTTTACAGGGAGCTGTAGTGGTGGCGTGGTGAACATCAGCAAACCATCTGTGGTTCAACTCAACTGGAAAGGGTTTTCCTATAAACATGGAGCCTGGGGTCACGAGTACTCTCCCCAGCACCCAGATAAGGGACTATATTGGGTGGCACCATTGGAAACAGATGGGAGACATTTTGAGTACTATAGACTCTATAATACACTGGATGATTTGCTGCTGTACAAATATTCCCATGAGTATCGAATTAAGTACGGCCAAGGTGGTGGCACAGCAGCTTACAACAACCACCTGTATGTCAACTGGTACAATACCCAGAACCTTGCCAGAATTAACTTGACCACCAACACAATTGCTGTGACTCAAGTTCTGCCTAATGCTGCTTATAACAATCGCTTTTCATACGCTAATGTTGCCTGGCAAGATATTGACTTGGCAGTCGATGAGAAGGGATTGTGGGTGATTTATTCGACAGAAGCTGACAATGGAAACATAGTGATCAGTAAGCTCAATGACACTAGTCTTGTGGTGTTGAACACTTGGCATACAAAGCAGTATAAGCCAGCAGCTTCTAATGCCTTCATGGTGTGTGGGGTTCTGTATGCCACCCGTATTCTGAACACCAGAAGAGAAGAGATTTTCTACTATTATGACACAAACACAGGGAAAGAGGGCAGACTAAACATTGTCATGAATAAGATGCAGGAAAATATCCAGAGCATTAACTATCACCCTTTTGATAAAAAACTTTATGTCTATAATGATGGTTACCTTCTGAATTATGATCTTATCTTTGAAAATCTACCCCAGTAAAATGCTTAGGTGTTAGGGTAAGAGAGAAATAAAATATTCAGTTACAAAAAAAAAAAAAAAAAAAAAAATAGATCTTCTCTACTTCTTTAGGTTTCTACAGGGGCATCCTGAATTGTATTTTCTTAGTAGTAATGTTTGGGAGGGTAGGCCTAACACATTTGAGACTTAAGATATTTGCCTAGATCTGATGAGTTCTTTTGAAAGCCATCTGCCTCCTGGGATTCATTTTTCTGCAGAAATAAGGTCTTATTTCAGGGTAGTTGGGAGTGTCAAAGGTAGGAGAATTACGGGATCAAGGAAGCCTCTAATGAGGTGACAGCTGGAAATTAAGAAACTTAAAGAGGGTTCTGTAGATTCTGTGTTTAGGAAAGAGGTGGACCAGTTCTCCCATGTGAAGCTGGGCTAATTCCTCCAGATCTGAAAGAAACCCAGGGTTTAACTAGGCAGAGTAATATCTGAAGCTCTTGAGGGCCCAAATCCCCAACTTTGTTTTTCTAATGAGCACTGAGAACTATGTTTTGTATGCGACAATTACATAGATTTATCATGCTTACATTATGTCTGCAAGATGCTCTGAGTTTTCTGGAGAACCACCCTTTTATGTGTTCAGTTGTACACTGTAAATCAATCCCAGATGGATCTGAAGAGGGGGCACTTGCTTTTACCTTTCTTTCATTGCTGACCTACAATAAGTTAGTAGAGTCCTCCTTCCTCAGACCTTCATTCCAAAGTCAGCTCAGAAGACTAGAATGAGACTTATCAATGCCCTCCATTTCCTTCCTACTTCCTGCTTTTAATAAAAATTAACTCATTATTTGGAAAAAGAGACAAAGAGATAGAAATTTATTCTGTGTTTATAATTGGAAAGAATGAAAATCTTTAAATGACCATCTTACCTAAAGCAATATACACATTTAATGTATTCCATGAAGCCCCAAATTTATCCCCCGTATTACAAAACAAGTGACAATTTCTCTAGTCAATAGTATACCTTTTCACCTACGGTAATTTATAACCTATTTTCTCTATGCATTATCCAAATTACAATGCAAATAGAGCGTGAATGAGTAGTATGTAGCGTACATGACCTCAGAGACAGCATCAATTCACTGATAAGAAATATTGGACTCTATTGCTAAGTAAAATTTCCCAAATTAAAAAAAGAAGAAAAATTAACCCATTTTTAATGGAACAGTTATACTATAAACAAAATTACTTTTTGTTTAATCATGAACTTTTACTTAAATGACTCTAAGATCATAAAAAAGCCAGATGGACATGATAAAATGATAGCATTTCTGGTTGTATAATAAAAGCCCTTGAAGCATATGTGAAACTTGTGTTAGGTCCTATCATTTGTATCATGCAATTTTTGTCTTTATTTAAGTCTGAAACTTCTGAGAAATTGAAATTTTAATTGTTTTCAAGGAGGAAACAGAAAAATCAATTCAAAATTCATTTGCTCTAGCAAATGAATGCAGGTTGAAAACTTTGCCAGTGTGTGTACCTCTATACTTTTGAATGACTTTATCATCTGGTCTCTATTTTCCTTTGACATGCATGAGTCCTAGCTTATGGGAGTGGCTTTGCAAATGCTGTACTCTTTCTTTTTAATGAATTATTAAAATGTTTTGAAAAAAAAGTTGTCTTTGTTTTATTTACTTTTTAAAATTATCATTAAAATAAACCTCTTAATGGGGCAGTTCACACTTTACTGTGAGATACAGAGAATGGCTGCCTCCCAAGCAACAATGCCCAGGAGATCACACACCAAACAGTAGATAACATCAATAGCTTTTAAAAGGCATCCAAAGTCCAGGCTGGTATTATGGTTTTCATTTCCCTTTAAAATCCATTCTTTCTGGCAGCTTTTGTTGTATGAGACTGCACTCTTTTCTTTTGGGATATGACCTTATGTACTAATTAATTTGCATGACTGATCTGATTATTTCCAATGTTAGACTATATTTGTGTGGCTTATGTTCCTTTACCAATTGAGCTATTAACATGGGTCAGAAGCCTCCAGATCTTTTCCAAACAGAAGGTGTTGGTCAGAAAGCGAAGAGATTAACTGGTTGGATTGGGGAAGAGAAGTACCATTACCAAAAAAATAATGTGTACGGGACTGGTGACCTAGAAATGGAAGGACAGACAGACTAGTGTAGTCTTACTGTAATGCTCATTTTTAATCCATGTCACACTTTTTGAGGCAGGTGGTAGCTGCAATCATTAGCATTTTTAGTAAACTTTTCCTTTGTATTTCAGATTTGAGCACAGGGACAGGTATGGCCTTCAAAATAGAATAAGATATGAAGATAAAGACAGATATGTCATGTGAGAATTATGTTAAAAGCAGTGATGCTATATTTATTCCTGCTCTAGGCAATTTTCCAGATGAATGTTTCTACCAAATACACAACACGACCTCTGAAGGTTCAGGAAAGGAGGCAGGAAGCCAGGGTAACCCTAGCAATCAGCGTCTTATTTAAACTACCGCAGAAGCATTTGCCTGAAAATTCCCTTCAGAATCTTCTTGCCCAGATGAAGTATACTTATAAGCCTGTAGCCTGCAGGAAATTTCCCCACTGGGAAGGTTGAACTACTGAGGAATTCAGGTTTCAGGGTTTACTGCAATGCAGTTACAGAGTGGAAATTTTAGCTCAAGGTTCACTAGCTTGCACCCTTTTGGAAAAAAACCAATTGTGTATATATGTTTAAATAATCCTTATTGAAATATAATTTCATACAGTAAAAGCTGTCAATATTAAAGATGCAATTAAATGAGTTTGGGCAAATGTATACAGTTGTGTAAAAGCTGCCACAATTAGAAAATAAAACATTTCCATCAGCCCCTAAGAGTTCTCTTGTGCCTTTTTGTGGTCAGCTTCTATCCTCATGTCTAACCTCTGGCAACCACTGCTCTCTTTTCTCTCTCCATGGAATCAGACAATATGTAGACTTTAAGTCTGGCTTTTTCAAGAAGCTTTAGGAATCTCTTACAAAAGAAAGCTAGTGGGCTCAAAATATCCTAGAGGGTAACTGAGTATTCCCAGTAGCTCTTGGGGACTCTATACTGTAATTATTTTGAGGGAGGTTGGATAGGTGATTTTTCAGAGTCCAGATGACCTGTTGCTTTTCTAAGTGTTCCCTAGTGGCCTGAAATTATCATGGAAGGGGTCTAGCTCTGGATACCAGTCAAGTCTACCCGACAGCACTCCCCAAACTTGGAAGTTTCCTCAACACCAGCCTTATTCAATGTTCTCTGCTCTCTATTCCTGTGCCGTAAGCATCTCCACCCAGGTAAGTCCAGAAACTAATGAATAGTGCAGAGTGAATGAGAGTGCAGGATTCAGAGTCAAAGAAAATGAAGTAGACTCTTAGTTCTGCTGCTTACAAATGGTAGGACTTTGGGCAGTTTCCTTAATTTTTCTAAGATTCAGTATCATTTTTGTATAATGGGATAAAAGCACCTACCTCAGAGCCACTGGTGAATTAGAGAATATTAAGTAAATGAAGTGTTTAGTACAATCTTTGACATATGCTCAGCCACACTCGACAAAGTGTTAGTAACCCTGTTTCTCATTTTGAATGTTATGCTCAGAGTGGTCATTGAGTTGACAAGACATAAAGCTAATTGGGATCAGGGTTTACATTTTCTCCCCTATAAGACTTGTTGCAAATAGTGGCTTCTTAAGCCGGTGCCATCTGGGCATGAGAGAGTTCCAAAGGATGGAACCACCTCTTGTCCATATCTTTAAGGCTGATCCTCAGAACCTACGCCTTGTGTGCTGTGCCTCCAAAAACAGATTGAAAACAACAGCAGAAACGAGACTGCTTCCTTTCTGAGTTCCTGAAAACCTAAATAAAGGCTGGTTTTCATCACATCCCAGGGATGAGACCAAAATAGAGTCACATGACCTCCCACTTGCTTTGCTGTAATCAGTGAGAACAGCAGTCTTCTCAGAACTGGCATTCTTTACTTTTTTGAAAATATATTTATCTTTTAGGGTTTGTTTCCATTGTGTGCTGTAAAAGTATACCTTTCCTCTCTTCTTGATTCATGAACCACTGAAAGGAAAATGACAACAGATGATCTGAGGGTGACTATGTGGCCCCCTTCAGGATGATGTAGGGAGGTTCTGGACCCCAGCCCTCAGTCATCTCAAACAGATGTCACACCATGAAGTATGATTAGCCTCCTGTGCTCCAGAATGTTCCGGAACAACAAAAGGGTGAATTGTGACACATCAGAAAATAAAAAGGCAGGCATGTTTCTAAGGCAACTCCCAGCCAGTGGAACAGACCAGCTGGCCTGGCTCATCCACGAGAGATGCTATTTGAGTTGTCAGTTCAGTTGCCAGGCCTCACATCTGGAACTTGGGATGCACCCGGTTGTCTCTGAGATCTGCATCTGCTCCTGGAACTCATTCAAATGGAACAGCCCTTGGAATCAAAGTCCATTGTGGAGAAAGATGGCCTTCAGTCTGTCCAGAGTGGAAGCTGCTTCTTGGGTGCCAATCCTGGACATCTTGGGACCTGTGAGGATAGTTTCCAGGACCTCAGTCCCTCTGTGGAATATTAAAAACATATGGTGTGTTTGGGGGCTTCCAAGTGTTTTCTTCTGGAGCTCAGTATATGTGGAGGGAGGTGAACTGTGAGGGTAGAAGTATGGACAGGGTCAGGGTTGATGTGATGTCAGAAGAATTTGATTCCTGAGCTTCACCCAGGAAATTTGTATTAACTTTAAGTCTCTCCAATCTCCTCTCTTTTTAATTGAATTTTGCCAGCTAATGTGTTCTTTCTGCTTGCGACCTATAATGTTTTCATGTCAGTATTACCAGTGACTTACTCTGACTTTCACCTTGCTGACTATCATCCGTCATAGTTCAGTGCAGGAATAGAAACAAATTCTTTTAACTGAGGTATTGCTAGCTGCCAGATTAAGTTAACCTCACAATTCCTGTAACTTTGCACATGAACAGGCTTGCTCTCCCTCCTTCAGGGACAACTATTTCACCATTTTGTCCTTGGTTGTTGCTTTTATAACACCTTTCTCATCATCCACACCTCCAGCCACCCACATGCCAGTTGTGTTTTTGTCTGGTGCCACTATTATGGGAGAGAACATCTCTTCCAAGGTGACACTCTCCTAAACAGTGATCTAGGGACATAGGCTCATTGCATTCCATGTGATGACTCTACTGTCCCCATATATAGCTTCCAAGGTCATCATGCTTGTTTGCATTAGGCAAGTAGAAAGGAGAAGTGCATTGAAGAACGTAGATGGAGGTTGTTTAGCTAAGGTCTGAAAGGGGTATCTAACACTCACTCACAATCCATTAGCCTAGGTCACACCTCACTACAGGGAGGCTGGGGAACATATCATCTAGCTGGGTACACAGGAGAAAAGAAAGCAGTTCTCTGAGGAGCCAGACAGTCTGCTTTATTACTGTGGACTTGGAAGGGAAGAAGATTTACCACAGAGAAGAGGTGCTTACAAAAGTCACTGGAGAGGCTGAAGGCATGGCAATCAGACTGCCACTTAACATTTGGTTTGGTACTGCACCCCTGTGTAGTATTCAGAAATCAAGAAACGACCTCTGCCATTACTGCTGGGGTCACTCCCACACCATCCAAATTGGTCCCACACTCTAGAGCATGGAGCCCCTCTGCTGCCAATACTCACTGCTGCCTGAGTCCATGTCACCTGCACACCTGGCAAGCCTTCCCTTTCAAAACCAGCACACGCGGACCAGGTTCACTAAGCCTAAAAGAACCCAGAACTGCATCTACGAGGAGTCTTGGAAATGTGGTTGTAATCTTCCCCAGTGATCCAGAGAAGATGGCAGAAGAGGTGGAAAGTGGATACCAGAGCCATCAGACAGTATCTGGCACAGTAATGTCGTCAGGTGACCACTGTTTTCACCATCACCACTGCTACCATTTTGTCTTGAGTGACTGCATCTCTGTCACACCCTGGACATTCATCATCCTTTTTTATGTTTGCACCCAGTGGTGACTTTGCCTGACACCGCTGTGTCGGGAGAGTGTCTCCTTCCACAGCAGTCACTCTGAATGAACTTTCAAAGGGAGCTGACTTCTTCAACTTTATAGCTCTTTGCCAGATGCCACCAGAGACATTGGAATGGTGCCCCATGCTGAATCCATCTCAGGGATACATCAGTGTCCCAGGAGAGGCTCGGGCTCCTCAGTTTCCTTCTGAGAATAAACAAAAGAATCTATTTGCAGAGCCACGCAGAAGCTTCAAGAATTTGGGGTAAGCCACATTCCCCATTTCCCTCCCGTTGATCATCCCTGAAATACTGGCTGATATTTCCCCTGGCAGATCTAGGGGGTCATTTAGTGGCGAGGCTTCCCTTAGGAGGCGGTGCTTTGCCCTGATCTCCTGAGGGGACAGCATAGATAGGGGCCCCCTGGCCATTTCCCCACGGACTTCCACAGACTCCGATCTCCTGAAGAAAATCCTAGTAAGTCCTGGTGGCATGGTGTCCTTTGCAATGACATCACACGTGTGTCATTTTCTCGGAACAATCCTGGGTAGGGCTGTACCCGGATGAGTTCACAGCCCCATGGAGCCCATCTGCTGTCTGCGGGATGGCAGATTGTCTCACAGGATCTCAGAAGTCAGCTAGTGAAGGCAGAACTGTCCTGGAGAAGAGGAATTCTGGCAGCAGAAGCTCAGGGAATTAGTTTGGGGAAGAAAGTTTCTAATAACTGTGTTCTAGTTCCTGCTGAATAAAACATTCAGAGGACTTTTCTTCTCCCAGCAGAAACATAAAATACTCGGGTGGCAATAGAATGATTGTTCTTTTTAAATGTTATTTTTAATAAAAATCAGATGACTGCAGTCACTTGACCTCTCCTCTGCTCTCCCTCTTGATCCTGTACTGGGCATCCTGTGGGCTTAGGCAAGACATGTCCTGGGGCTGTATCTCCTCTGTCATGTAAGCAGATGGGGAAACAGCCATTTGAACGAACGAGGCGTGAGACCAGAGAAGGTACAACCAGCGGCAAACAGACCAGTAACTACGGTTGTTACACATCTGGTAGGTAGTTCCACAGCACCGCGGCTAATGGTGCCGGTATTTAAATGGCCATTAGTAAACTCTGGATTCCTGCACCCAATTAAGAGGAACCCTTGAAAGCGCTCTCTTGGTGCTGCTCGGCTGTCAGTTGACTGCAGACCCGACCAGCAGCAGAGTTCAGTTTGCATGGCTGTCATCAGTGCCTGCAGGAAGAGAGACTTCATTTGTGTCAGCAGGAGCAAGAGGAGTCTGCAGCATGCCACAAGGATGGGGCATCTCAAGGGCGGTACCTTCACTCGCCCGCTCCAGCCTGGCATGCCCTGCATTCCCAGCATCTGGCTCTCCTTAACCCCGAATCGACAAAACCGAGAGCCAGTTAATCCTAGGAAATCGATATTCGTGAGTGCCAGGTGGTTCCTTTTACACCCTCTGGCAGAGTAAAGAAAGGGGAGGTGATTTTTCATCCTGAACGGACATCTGCTTTCAGACCAGAGGAGCGAGCAGGCTTCTGTGGAACCCTGGTAAGCTCCCCAGGTCTCAGGCTGCTGAGAGCCACTCTCTTGCCTTAGAGATTTGTTTGCAGTTAAAAGAGCAGGACAATTTATTCAGAGCATTTTGTTTTTTCCCACCTTGCCTGAGAAGTTTGAATAATGGAGAGCTTAGAGACATTGAGGAGAGCGGGGTAAGTGTAGAGGTGGGAACTCAGAGCAGTACACAGGCCAGGAAAGGGGGTGCTGAACATGGATGACACCCTTCCTGCCTTTGCTGACCCCTCCCCTGCCAACCCTCCCAAAACCCTCTAGCTTTTCCTCTGGTTTTCTATAGATGTTATTAAAAACAGCAGCTACCACTTCCTAATATGCTTCATGCCACACAAAGTTACTACAGTGATCCGTCCCTGGTGGCTGAGACTTACCTTCTGTCTGTACTTTTTGTTTTGCCTGGGCCACTCCAGTTTCTGTCCAGGTGTAATTATTAATATCAGGCCCCTATTCCCTCTCAGAAGCTTCTAGTTTGAAGAGTCAAATAGTCACCTTATCCTTAGGCACCTCTTGGGAAAATGGTTTGTCTTTTTCTTTGGTAAAATCTCTTTATTTTTGTTTTTCTTGTTTTAGGGAAGCAGCAAGGAGCCACAAGCTTCTACTTCCACACAGCAATTTAGTGACAAGCAGAAATGTGAGTCTATTGGGAAAAAGTGACTGCCAACCTGAAAGAAATCAGGCTGCACAGAATGATGACAGAAGTGGGACGTGAAGTTCTCCAGCCCCGGTGGGCGCTGCTCACACCAAGGCTGTGGCTCTGTGGCATCAGGGAAATGTCTTCAGAAAATTGGTGTGGTGGGCTGAATGGGACTGTCTTAGATATAGTATGCTGAGGATGTGTCTCTGTGGTAGGGTTAGGATGTGGCAAGTTACTCAGTGAGGGTGGGTCTCAGTCACATCTGCTCCTGTGCCTCAAACTGGAGAGAAGGCTTCTTGGAATTAAGACTTAGGCTGAATATGGGTGTGGGCTGTTTGTTCTGCTCGACTGACCTGTATTCACATCCCAGGGTGTTTGGAGATCTGTATATTCATATTCTCTCTCTCTCTCTCTCTCTCTCTCTCTCTCTCTC